>RJWJ010007016.1:45655-59622 GCA_004363605.1 Indri indri | reverse complement strand
CCTGTTTACGTCCTCTGCTATTTCCTTTCTCAATGTCTCATAGTTCTCCCTGTAGAGGTCTTTTACCTTATTAGTTAAATATGTTCCTAGGTACTTTATTTTCTTTGTTGCTATTGTGAAGGGAATTGAGTCTTTGATTTGGTTCTCGGTATGAATGCTGTAGGCGTATATGAAAGCCTCTGATTTGTGTGTATTGATTTTGTATCCTGAAAGTTTATTGAATTCATTTATCAGTTCCAGTAGCCTCTTGGTTGAATCTTTGGGGTTTTCTAGATATAGTATCATATCATCAGCAAATAGTGAGAGTTTGATCTCTTCTGTTCCCATTCGTATGCTTTTAATTCCACTCTCTTGCCTGATTGCTATGGCCAGGATTTCCAGCACTATGTTGAATAAAAGTGGAGATAGTGGGCAACCTTGTCTGGTCCCAGTTCTAAGTGGGAATGCTTTCAATTTTTCCCCATTCAATATGATGTTGGCTGTGGGTTTGTCATAAATGGCTCGTATCATTTTTAGGTAAGCCCCGTCTATGCCTATTTTGTTAAGTGTTCTTATCATAAAAGGGTGTTGAATTTTGTCAAATGCTTTTTCTGTGTTGATTGAGAGTATCATATGGTTTTTGATTTTGCTTCTGTTTATGTGGCGAATTACTTTTATAGATTTGCGTATGTTGAACCATCCCTACATCTCTGGGATGAAGCCCACTTGGTCATGGTGGATTAGTTTCTTAATAAGCACCTGGATTCAGTTAGCTAGAATTTTGTTGAGAATTTTTGTATCTATATTCATAAGGGATATTGGTCTGTAGTTTCCTTTTTTTGATGCATCCTTTCCTGGTTTTGGTATCAGAGTTACGTTGGTTCATAAAACATGCTGGGGAGGAGTCCATCCTTCTCAATGTTGTGGAATAATTTCTGCAGGATGGGTACCAGTTCTTCTTTGTAGGTGTGGTAAAATTCGGGTGTGAAACCATCTGGTCCGGGAGTTTTCTTTTTTGGAATGTTTTTTATTGCTGTTTCAATTTCAGTCCTTGATGTTGGTCTGTTCAGGAATTCTATTTCTTCCTGGTTTAGCCTAGGGAGTCTGTGTGTTTCTAAAAATTTGTCCATTTCCTCCACGTTTTCCAGTTTGTGTGCATAAAGGTTTTTGTAATATTCATAAATTATATCTTGAATCTCCTTGGCATCAGTTGTAACTTCTCCTTTTTTTGTTCCTGATGGAGCTTATTAGAGTTTTTCTTTTCTGTTTTTCGTGAGTTTAGCCAGGGGCCTGTCAATTTTGTTTACTTTTTCAAAGAACCAACTTTTTGTTTTATTAATCTTCCATATAGTTTCCCTGTTGCCAATTTCATTAAGCTCTGATTTGATCTTAATAATTTCCCTTCTTCTGCTGGGTTTGGGCTTGGTCTGTTCTTTTTCCAGCTCTTTGAGTCAATTTATTAGGTTGTCTGTTTGTGATCTTTTTGACTTTTGGATATAAGCATTTTTGGAGATAAATTTTCCTCTCAGGACTGCTTTGGCTGTGTCCCACAGATTTTGGTAACTTGTGTCACCTTTGTCATTTAGTTCAAAGAATCTTTTGATTTCCATTTTTATTTTGTCATTTATGTAGGAATCGTTCGACAGGGAGTTGTTTAATTTCCATGACTTTGTATAGAGATGAGAGTTTCTGCTGGGGTTGATTTCTATTTTTATTGCACTGTGATCTGAGAAGATGCATGGTATAATTTCTATTTTTAAAAATTTTTTGAGGCATTCTTCGTGTCCTAGAATTTAGTCAATTTTAGAGAATGTCCCGTGAGCTGAGAAGAAGAACATATATTCTGTGGTTTTGGGGTAGAATGTCCTGTAAATGTCAGTCAGGCCCATTTGTTCTAGGGTTCTGTTTAAGTCCATAATTTCTTTGTTAATTTTGTGTTTGGAGGATCTGTCCTGTGCTGTCAGTGGGTGTTGAAATCTCCGACTATTATGGTGTTGCTGTCTATCAATTTGTTTAGATCAAGTAGAGTTTGCTTTATGAATCTGGGTACACCTAGGTTGGGTGCATACATATTTAGAACTGTTATGTCTTCTTGTTGAACTGTACCCTTCACCATTATATAGTGGCCCTCTTTGTCTTTCATTACTTTTGTTGATTTAAAAACTAAGTTATCTGAGCTCAAAGCTGCTATACCAGCCTTCTTTTGGCTTCCATTTGCTTGAAATATTGATTTTTACCCCTTTACCTTGAATCTAAATGCATTATTGCAGGTTAGATGCGTTTCCTGAAGACAGCAGATATCTGGCTTGTATTTTTTTATCCATTTGGCCAGCCTATGTCTCTTGAGAGGTGAGTTCAAGCCATTCACTTTATTGAAAGAACTGATAAGTGGGGCAAATTGTTCATCAAACTGTTGAGTTGCTTTTTGTTGCTTTGTTTTCTCTCTTGAGCCATTGTGGATTCTAGCCTTTGATCTTTAGCTTTTGAGTGGTTTTACATTTGCGAGTTGTTTATTGTGCTGGTCCTTGTGTAATTCAGCATTGAGTACTTCTTGGAGAGCTGGTCTTGCTTGGTGAATTCCCACAGACTTTGTTTATCTGAGAATGTCTTTATTTCTCCTTCATATATAAAACTTAGTTTTGCAGGGTACAGAATTCTAGGCTGGGCATTATTCTGTTTCAGAAGAGTGAGAATGGGGCCCCAGGCTCTTCTTGCTTGTAGGGTTTCAGTTGAGAAGTCTGAAGTTATTCTGATAGGCTTTTCTTTGTGTGTTACTTGTTTCTTTCGCCTGACAGCTCGTAGTAGGGCCTCCTTAGTCGATATTTTAGTCAATCTGATGACTGCATGATGTGGTGTCTTTCTATTTGCATTGAATCTCCCTGGGGTCTGCTGCGCTTCTTGTATCTGTATATCTAGATTTTTAGCAAGGCCTGGAAAATTCTCCTCTGTTAAATCTTCAAATAAGTTATCCAGCCCTTGCATGGTTTCTTCTTCATTTTCTGGAACACCGATCACACGCAGGTTTGGTTTTTTCACATAATCCCACATTTCTTGTAAGCTTGTTTCTTTTTTCTTTATTTTCTGCTCAATCTCTGTGACTGACTTATTCATTTGGAAAGAGCTGTCTTCAATCTCTGAGATTCTTTCTTCTGTTTGATCTACTCTGTTCTTGAGGCTTTCCACAGTGTTTTGAAGTTCCCTGAATAAGTCCTTCATTTCCAGGAGTTTGGCTTGATTTTTCTTTAATATTTCAATTTTTTTAGTGAATTTTTCTTCCAAATCCTGGATTTTTTTTTTTGTGGTTTCCTTGTGATGGTTATCCATTTTTCCTTGCATATCATTGAGCTTACTTACAATCCATGTTTGGAATTCTTCTTCTGTCATTTTAGTATTCTGCACCTGGTTAGTATTCATCGCTAGAGAGCTGGTGTTCCTCTTTGGGGGTGTGCTTTCCATTCGATTTTTCATACTTCCAGAAATCTTTCACTGGGGCCTTCCCATCTGGATCCGCTGTTACTTTTGTTTTGTTCTGCCACTAGAGGGAGCCGCTGGTATGTTGTCCAGGGTTCTCTTGATGGGAGGGATTACTTGGGGAGCTTGCTTTGGTCTCTTGCCAGTGTTTTGATTCCCTAGTCGCGGGTTTCTCTGTTGGTAGCTGACCGGAGGCGGAAATGCAATTGTACTGGATGACCTGAACCAGTCTGGCAAGGAAAGTCACTGGGCTGTCAGCTATTGGTCAGTGCCAAAGCCCTAGGGACCGGCGCTTTCACAGAGGGGGAGTGGCTCTTTATGTCCCGCTGCTGCAAGCTCAGAACCCATGCAAAAGACGCTGGCCAGGGGGAGGGGGTGGCTTCCCTGCTCTATGCCCCAGCGCCTTCAGCTTCCATAGACGTCTTCCCGTCACAACTGAGGAGGCACTCAGAATTCACCACTCAAAGAAATGGGCCTGACTAATTGACTTTAGGTCCTGGAAGGGCAGAGCTCATTGCGAGAGCTCCCAGGCTGGGGGAAGGGGGCCGTTCCACACCTGCGACCTGCTGTGGGCCCCGAGCTGGTGTTAGCCCACCCCCAGGGCACTGGCTCCAGAGGAAGCCGCTCAGGGGCTGGGAGGTACCCAATCAGGGAGTCAGTCGAGTTACCAGGGTGCTCCGCCATCTCCTTTATGTCTCCTTCCCCCAATCTCACGTCAGTCCAGCAATAGCTCTCGCTGCTACTGGCCCACCCCGAGCAGTCCCAATCGCCAGCGGCAGTTTCCAGGTTAGAGTCCTCTACTCAGTAATCACCTCCCCATTCAAGACACGCCAGGTGCCAGAGACCAGCTTCCTGACTCCTAACTGCCTCCGGAGCTAGCCCAGACCAGCTCCTCCCCTGTCCAGTGCATTTCTGACATGGAGCTCCAGAGAGTTCAAGTTGCTTCCAGCTCATGTCCCCTCTCCACTGAGCCCCATGTTTCCTGACCCAATTCTACATCCACTTCACACAAGCCCCTGACTCTCAGTGGGCTTGTAAGTCAGTGGGGAAGCTAGACTGTCTCGTGAGGGACTTATCCCAGTGTACTTACTGGCCAGGCTGGCACCGCTGTCTCACGCTACACTCTCTATTGTCTGTCCCGCACTTTCCAGGTTTTGCATTCCAATCTCCCATTCACCTTATTCTTTTTCCTGATTTGTGTGTACCCCGCTGAATCTCCACTGATTCACCTCTCTGTTTTTGCAGGAGAGCGATCTGATCATGTGTAGCAGACTGAGATCTACGTCTCTTTCTCTGGAAGCAGGGATCCAGGAGGCTACCTTAACTCCACCATTTTTCCCCTCCCAGATCACCCACTTTAACCCTGATAAAAATGGCTTTTAGTGATCTCTGTCTAAGATGGAATCAAATATCATCTCAGCTCTTTTTGTACTCTCTGAAGCTCCCTCTGTATCAGATCACAGGTGGATTTGATGTCAGAGTTTTACCTTGCCTTCACCTGGGGGGATCTAGACCAAGCCTGAGGTCTCCACATGTTTCTAATCCTCAGAGAGTCTTTCTCTCTTTGCTCTAGTCTTGCATACATTAATATAAATGGCCCAGAGTCTTGGTCTTCATCTTTCTCCCAAATGAAGTCTCTAAAGGCAGAAGGCTGGAATCCCGCAGGTCTAGCCCCACTCAACTGGCTGACTTCCCCTTAAGTTTTTGAGTGAGTTGGGTAGAGGAGAAACTCTAGGATAAAATTAACCTTATGTTATTATCTGGGGCTCTGATCTCCAATTTTCATGAAATCTACTTTATGGGAATAGAATAGACTACACATGAGTAGGAATAGTTTCCACTGTCTGGACTAAAGATACATGCATGCTTCCTGTCCCTTGTTTTCTTTCCCTGGCCCACACTCCAGTTCCCACTTGATGTTCCAAAGAGATGAATGGTGTGTATTATGTCAAGCAGGAAGAGGTCCTATATAAGACCCAACAGGAAAAGAAACAGTAGCAATCCAAAAGAACCAATCCAAATAAGGAAGGAAGGATTACAAGGGGTAGACCTGAAAGAAATTGATCTCCAAAGCAGTGATCCTATACCCCACTCGATTCCAGAGTTGTAGGCCCCAGCATCAATGATGTCTTTGACTTTGGCCCATGTTAATAGCCAGTGTTCAGATTAGAGAGGTGAAGACGTGAAGGCTGGTGGAGACTCTCGAGCGCCCTCTAGGGTTGGGAACATGCTTCTAATTCTCCACAGCTTTTTCTTTCCAGAGGCAGAAGGCTTAATTCTTGGGTGACAGTGAAAATATGTAACTTATTCTTTATTTTCTCTTTTCTCAAAATGAAGTTTTGTTTGCTTGTTTGTTTGCTATAAATAAAGAGATAACAAAGAAAAAAAGTTGCAAGTTCCTCTAAATTCTTCTCCCAAGAGGACGTCAAGTTTGCTAAGGCTCTTGAGAAAAAGAAAACCATGCAAATATATCATGAGAGTTTTGGGGAAAGATTAGTTCATAGGAAAAAATTATATTACCTGAAATATCAAAATAAATGATGTGACTCACAAACCAGAACTCTGATTAGCAGTGTATTATGTAATATGTTATCAAGACCTGGCAAATAACAAAGTACATTTTATAAAACAACTTTTATGGAAATAAATATAATCATCCAGTTCCTTTCTCTTAAAAAATCTACACTACTATTTCAATTTTTCAGATTTTTATGTTTGTACTGAAACTTATTCCTTGAGAAAAAACGATGAATTAAGTTATTGTCAAGCTATTTGAACTTTGTACGTTACATTCGAGTGGTAAATGTTCCCCCAATTCTTGGAATATTTCATAATAATTTGATAGAAAAACATACTTTTAGATATTTATAGATACAAGGGAAATTATTGCTCTCTAAATTTCTACAATATAAAAAATAAAAACCTATTTTTAGGCATTTGGACAATAAACATTACATTAGCTAAACAGATCTATGTTGGGTTGAAACTAAATATTATGTAAGGGAAGCATGCTTTTAGGTATTTTCAGTTTCAATTTTTCTAAAATCAGTTATACATAATGAAAACATGCAGTTTCACAACTTCAATAAGCTATTTTAAAAGCAAAAATAAAAGGCTTTCAATTTTAAATGGAGTCAGGTTATTTCTTCTTAGGGATTTATCAGAGATTTTTGAAAGCAAATTGATTCCTTGAGGTTACTAGTAGATCTCTTGCTTTGAAACAGTTTGATGTAGAATTCAGTTTTCCAGTCCAAGAACAGCATCCATCTGCTCCATGAGCAATGAGTTCATTGCCCTGGTTATGGTGACAGTTACATATTCTCTGAACACCCATCTACTGAGCACCACACAGGAAGCACAGGGAATAAATGAAGTTTCCTACCCACGAGGAATGTAGGATCTTGATCAGAAAATATGACCTGACATAAACATCCATAATGAGAGCAAAGAACTACGAGGGCTCTTTGAAAGAATTAAAAATAAAACTCTACAGATTTACAGAACATTGATTAGAAAGATTTTGTGTAAAACATTTTTTTTTTTTCAGAGAATCGCGAAGCATTTTAGCCAGAGAGAATAGAATGGACAAAGAGGTCAAATGAATGAATAAGCTGTGTTTATTATTTACCATTGTTGAGTAACTTGGGCACTGTGAAAAGTCCTCTTCTTCCTGGCTGGATTTAGCCAACCCCCAAAAAATCTGCACAGGCAAAGTTAAGACAGGGAGAATAACAGGAAATGTAAATTCTTCAAATTTTAAACATGTTCGGCAAAGTTAGATGCTAAATCGCCTTTTTAAAGCAATTGAGCCTTTTAGTTCTTTTTAAGTTTCATTATAAAAAATGAAAATATGTTCCTAGGAAACAAATATATTTTACTCTAGATGAAAAAGAAAAAATATGTCCTAGGAGGAAGATAAAGATTTAAACATGAGAAAATATGAGTAGTTTTCTTTCCAAGAAATTAAGAAACACAATGCAATATTGCATTTTCTTAGAGATGAGGTTTTATCGGGAATAAGCGTTCTTTAAAAGTCAGCTGTACAAGTTAAAAGCAGCTGGCTTCTCCACTAATGCTGAGATTTTTGTTGCTTAGTGTAAATATACTAATTGTTTATCTGTTTAACTAACGTATGCAGGGCTGGTGGCACATTAAAGGTATTCACCGCTATTGATTTGTCGTGAGCTACAGATTTGTACGTAAGAAATTGCTTGGACTTGTACCAGAGTATACGCACACGTTATCTTTTTTTCTTAAGTTGTGGTTTTTCAAAATGAATTTTTCTAGAACAAGGCATACCTTTGTGAGATTTATGACTTTTCGAGGAAGCAGTGTAAATATACCTTTTTAAGTAGCTCTAGAATGTGGTAAAAGGGACTGTTTAATTGAAGAGGCATTTTCCTAATTACAGTGTTGGATTATATCTGAAGTTAAAAGGAAATTTATTTGAATTTTATGATAGGAATCTGCTAAACCCTAAGATTATATATATAACAGAAATAAACAAAAATGTCCAGCTTGAAGATAGACTGTTTTTAATCTAATCAAATATTTTTTCATATTTTTGAACAGTATAAACAAAATCAGTTATACAAAAGGTAATTAAGTTTTGTCTCCAACAAGGTGATTAAACGATCTTTTACCATTTGGTTTTAAAATCTTTCCAGGATTTTCTAAAAGCCTTCATTTTTTTTATGTACATTCATAAGTTTTCTTACTTGAGGAAGAGACTAAGATAATGTCATTGAAGATTGGGGGAAGGAGGATAATTTCAAGATTGAAAACTTAATGTTTCTAATCATAATGCAACTCGAGAACCAAGAACTGAGTACCTTATGATACTGAACGCTTTCTATTTGCAAACCAGTGGCATTCCTCCATTGTTTAGAACCACTGAGGTGTCTTGCATTGCATGTGTTACTTAGCAACTATGTAAATTTAGTAAATATCTTATTATCCAGGATCCAAGTAAATGTATTCTGATTTAACAGAAATAATTATAATTTTGTTGCTAATAAACATTAATCCTAAAATGCTATTTTTTCCCTATCTGACTCATAGCAAGACAAACCTAAAATCAATGCGTGGTTTGCTCGAGGGAATGTATATGTTTTCTACTTATGTATGCTTGTTTCCAATGTAACCACTCTCAATGATATTAATAAATCATAGTTTTGTCATCTAAGGAAGAAACTCAACATCAGCCTGCGATGCTTTTGGATTTGAGCAGATTTTCTTTGAATCTGAACTCTCCTCCTTACTCAATGTTCTTGGCCAAGTTACTTCCTTTTCTGAGTCTTTCCTTGGGATAGGCATAATTATACAAAATTCATAGTTTAGAGGTGATAAAATAACGTTCTGACCAGGTATTTACCATCTTTTTGTAACCTGAAATCTGTTAGTACACTTTCCTTCTTCCATCTTTTGATGTAGACCCAAAGCTTCTTGTTTGAATAGAAGCCCCTGATGGATGTCCCTTGTTCTTGCACAAACCATATTCATAATGCCATGCCCCAAATGTCTATTTTTAATTTTTAATATCCAGTAATAGCACAAACACTTGTGAAACATAATAAGAATTCATCAACATGATTACAGTTTTTAAAGCTGGACACTATTAATTGGGACATTTTTACATTGTTAACTCATACTTACAGTTATTTGTCTCATACCTAATTCACAGAAGGTTTGGGACGTAGTGTCAATCATTTGTCTTTACTGAGTTTCTAAGTTTTTAACTCATTTTTCTTTATATGTCTATTTTAAATTCAGTTTTCTACTGTTACTTAAAATGTATAATGAGCATGATGAGTAGAAAGTATAAAGAGATGAGATCAGAAGGGCCCTAGCGTCAGGTGACTAGGCTCACGTCATTATTTCTGCGGGGAGAATGGAGAATTCCAGGTGATTCTGAGACTCAATCAACAGCGTGTAAGTTAAAGTGCTTCCATAGCCTTGGTAACCTTAAGCCATCTGCAAACACATGCTTATCAAAGTAAAGCAATGGTTTAGCATTTTACATAACCTAAAAGATAAGTCTGTCCTAATTACCACATGATGACAAATGCTACATTTTCCATTTTTTATCTTCTTTCTCAGACATTTTGTATTCAATGTGCACATTGGGAGCACAGTGTGTCCAACCTTTCTGCTCTTCCCGGGGGGTGTTGGTAATTAAGAATTGACTCTCACACCTACAGCATATTTTTCCTACCTCTGTGTTGATCTGATTGTACAATTCAGGGATGTCTAAGTGGGAAGGGAAGAGCTGGAAAATGATACTGAGGGTAATTCACTGACAGTCATGAAGACTGCATTAAGGAGTTTGTATCACAATGAACATTGTGTTTTTGTCTCTCTCTCCCTCAACTATCTATCTATCTATCTGTCATCTATCTATCTGTCTATCATCTATCATCTATCTATCTATCATCTATCTATCATCTATCATCTATCTATTATCTATCTATCATCTATCATCTATCATCTATTATCTATCTATCATCTATCATCTATCTATCTATCATCTATCATCTATCTGTCTAATCTACTTCTGTCATCTACGTAGGCATCCATCCATCCATTATCTATCTCTGCTATCAATCAATCCATCCATATTTATCTATTGATCCATCATCTAATCTGTCATGAGGGGAGTGGATACAGAGTTAAGATTTCTGTTTCATGGATTCTACAGGAGCAATTTGATTAAAAAAAAATACATTACACTTCAACAACAAAGTTGTTCATTTCCTCCTTAAATTTTATATTCAATAAAATTTTTATCCAATTACTAGCTTTCTAGTAATTCCAACTTAAAAGTTGGAACATTTGTTTAAATTTAATGGAGCTTTCTTTCATTTAAATTGTGTTTATTTGAATGGTTCAAATTTCACATATTTTGTTATTTTACAGTTATCCATTTCAATTAATGTGTGTGTGTATATATATACATAAAAAATACAATTTACTAACCATTCAAATTTAAAGCACTAAATCACACCCAGTAAATTAAGTTTTCCATTTTATCTGATTTTTTTTTCTGACTGCTAATGTTACAGATATAGTCCTGATGATTGTGCTGCTTTTAAGTTTGTCCAGAAAAATAAGGGTTTAAAATAGTGAGAAATCTAGCATTTTCATCCTATTATAAATCAGAAAGGTCATGGTCCTTCAGCTCAAATACTATGAATGATCGTAGAATTATAAAACTAACTAGGACAACTGTAATCACTGTACCTAGCTTTGCGTTTCATTACAAGTAATAGAAAACCAAATAAAAAATGCCTGTACAAAAGATGGATTTTTTTTCTCCCCCTCCTCCTCCTCCTCCTCCTTTTCGTCACTTGCTTTTTCACAGAGCGAGCAGTCCAGAGAGAGGCTGCCCAGGACTGGTGTGGCAGCCCCAAGAATCTCTTTGGGATTTAGTCTTCATTCAGGGTCCTGCAAATGAGATTTTTGTCTTTACCTGTGTCACCTCTGATTCACCTCCGCTGTCGAGTTTTAGGCAGGAAGATGAATTCAGGCCAAGGGCATGTGTGTGCTGAATCTTCTACCTTTGAAAAGAGATTTCCCAGCAGCCTCACTCAACGCCATTGTGTACGTGTCCTCAGCCCCCAATCAACTGGAATCTGTCAGTTGTGACTTTTTACTGACTGAGCACGTTGTATCCCTGAACAAATGGGGGGCTTTTAGGCAGGAGGAAGGGAAGAATGAATGCTGGACAGGTTGACATCAGTGTCTCAAACAACCTACTAAGACCCATACAACACAATTCCTGTCTTTTTCTTTCTCTTAACAAAAGAGGTTTATTTGGCTCCCAGTTCTGCAGGCTGTGCAAGAAGCATGGTGCCAGCATCAGCATCTGGTGAGGGCTGCAAGCTGCTTCCACTCGTGGCAGAAGGCGAAGGGGAGTGAGTGTGGGCAGAGATCACATGGCGAGAGTGGAAGGGAGAGGGAGGGAGGAGAAGCTGCCAGGCTCTTTTTAATAACCAGCTTCCACAGAGCTAAGCCAGTGAGAACTCCCTCATCACCGCAAGGAAGGCACCAAGCCACTCATGAGGGATCTGCCCCCATGACCCAAACACCTTCCATCAAGTTCCACCTCCAACGCTAGGGATCAAATGCCGATATGCGATTTGGAGGGGTCAAATATCCAAGCCATAGCAATCTGATAGTTCTTTCTTTATTTCCTCTTCATATGTGCGTGTGCCAGGGCTGGAAAATGAGGAAGGGTTAGCAGGCAAGTGCAATATACTCAAAGATGTTCATCTCAAGTTTGGAGAGGAGCCTGGAAATCCCAAGTTCTGTGCCTGTGAGGAAGAGTAGTTTGCTAAGTGACAAAAAGGATGTTACACTTTAACACAAGCTGTGACACTGAGGAGTGAAGCTGGGAACAAGGACAGCTGCTGCGTAGATAGATGCTTCCAGAGGGATCTAAGAGAAATAATTTGCAGTTTGATAACAGTACAGTCAAATTTTGAGAAGAAAGCAAATCCTCTTTCATATAGGATTTTTAAATTGACATGCCCACATATTCGTGCTTTGTCGTTGGCATCTTGCATGAATATTGTTTCTTTAGAAGTTACAGGTTAATGTACACTTTCAATTTGTGCACATAAAATGTATGTGGCCAAGTATGTAATTTTTGAAATCCATAGTCAACAATACATGATTTAAAAAGTCATATGAATATGCCAGGAGAAATAAACTAATTTCAGCTAACATGACATTGTCTTGAAATATGTGTGATACGATTTTTTAATGAGAAAAGATGCATTAGATAATATTATATTCTACTTTTTTAGTAGCATAGTTTGAAATGGGTAATTTCCTTTTTTCAGGTGTATCCTTACTTTGTGTCTGTTTAGAGTAAAGAAACTAACGGATGGTATCTAACTCTATTTTTCCTGTGTTGTATTTGTGTCAATGTAAATGAAATTTATTTAAAGTTTTGATATGTTTACTCCAGCTTTAGGAAACTAAATTTTCTAAAAAAAAACAGTGTACTTCTCCTTGTATATGTTCACTATTAACAATCTAAAAGAACTTCCTGTGACTTTAAGAAAGTATGCATTCACAGCAGCTCGAAGCCGACAACACACAAAATGTTTATGACTAAACTTTTCATATGTGCCTTAGCTAAAGTTCAATTTTGTGTTCTCATTTTCCTATTACTAATCACACCTGCAAGAGAAACAAGACTAGTTCTATAACAGCACAAATTCGATTATCTTTTGAAACTGGATTTCTTTTTCCAAATTGGATTAGTTATAGCCTTATCATTTGTGGAAGGTAATAAAATTGTTTTAAGGCAAAGGAGTATTTTAAAGTTTTTTTCAAAGGTTTTCTCTTAATATTCTTATATTTTGATGAAACTGGAAAGAAGTTGTGCATATTTTGAAGATTTTCTTTTATTATCCTATAAAACTTTTTTAAAAAAATTTTTCTCTCCTTCCATCAGTGACTAAGAACAAAAGTCTCGTTCAATCTTCTATTTGTCTGGGATGTCCATTGCCTCATTGGCAGGCACCTGGAATTGTCCTGAAGTTCTGAGAAGGTCTAGTTAGCGCAGATTACTGCTTGTTCATGATGTTCTATTGCCTCAGGCCAGTCTCTTCTTTTTTACCAAAACTTTCCTGTCTTATGTTCCAACAGGACAGACTTTGTGTTATTCTTGCCCACACTAGACAGGTTATTAGAGAGTCCTAATAAATTAATGTACTTTATTGAAAATGTATACAGAAGTCCTCCTGATACAGTGTTATTACCTGCAAATTTTCTAAACTGGCTTCTATCCAACAGTAGCAACAAAAGATGTTAATATATGCATCATTATAAGAATTTATATTAAAACATTTTAGAAATAGCACATGGCAGGTATGAACTCTGTTACTTTTTCTCTAGTCAATTGCTATCCAAACTTATCTGACTAGAGAAAACCATTCCTTATAGCATTTTTATAAATGTGGATATTTGTATATATCTACATGTATTTTCCTTTTTGTACTTACTAGGGAGACGTTGGCCTAACCCCACGGTATTATTCTAAAAATCGCAATTTGGAGTGCACCATTTTGCCCAGGAAAGTAGATGAATATATTGTTGAGAATGACAAAACAAGAAACTGAGAACTGTGATACTAAAAGCAGAGAAGAAGAGACAAGGTAAGTGAGAAGAAGCAGTCTGAAAATCAAGAGGGGGTGTCGCCATATACATTAAAAAAAGATGAAGTGGTGGAATGGTCTAAGGGATTAAACTTCACGGGCAGAATAAGATTTACAAAGAAGTTAATGAGAAGTTAAAGAAGTTACTAGAGACCATAGAAAGATCAAATTTAGTGGAAAGAGATTATTATAACCAGATTATAATGGAGCAAGAGAAGACAAATTAAAAAGTATGACTTTAAATAATTATAAAGTTTGGGTAGGAAAGGAAAGAGAAAGAAAGAGGGGAAACATAGCAGAAGGTAGACATTTTGTTTAAAGATAATAATGTTCCAACTGTTCTTAGGCTGC
>RJWJ010007016.1:0-45555 GCA_004363605.1 Indri indri | reverse complement strand
ATAAGATTGATTAAAATAAGAATGACTAGTAAGGAAAACTGTCTGACCAATCAGACTGACTAATGACACACAAGTGACTTTGTTTGGTGTCCAGCTAAATGTAGCTTTAGGCTAACATGTCCTTTCAAACCCTCTTTCAACCAACTATCTTACAGAATAATTAAAAATATACCTAAAAAGACAAAATTAGAGGGGAAAAAACATGCAGAAACCCAAGTTTATAACTCATCGGGGCTATAATTCGCCAGGTTGAGAAGCCAGGTGGTGGTCTGTTTACTATGACCTTCATCTATAGCTGAGCTTCAGCCAGGAAGGAGGTTGAAGAGATACGGCTCAACTGACAACCTGTTAATCAGTCAGCGTTCAGCGGCAAAGCAGAAATGGCATTAGCTCCTTCCAAATAAAATAACTTAATATAAGAAACTGGTTACACAGGTGATGAAAGACCTGGCAAGCCAAAGAGAGACAGTAATATGACCCAGAGTTCAGCTGCAATATGAAGCCACTGCCACCCAACATCAAGTGTTAATAGAGCTTAGAAGTGCGGATGATACAAGAGGAGAAAACATTAAGGTGGCTCCCCGGTGGAGCTGTGTCACGCAGGGAGGTCCTGTCCAGTGTGAGCTGATGCTACCAAGGAGACGCCATGAAGGTGAGGGGCAGGGAGAGGAGTGACACTTCATCAAGGGTTTCTCCTCCCTTCCTCCATCCCTGCTTCTCATGGACTGAAACTACCCAGAAGCCAGAGGAAAACGGAGCATGGAAAACGGTTTCCTGAAACGAAGACCAGACAGAAGACTGGCAGAGAATTATCCGAGAAGAAATAGCACATCCTTCAACTCAGAGATGCAGGACTCACTATGACTAGAAGGATGGGAATCCACTTCGGTAGTAGCACCAGGTGCTTATGTCAGGGAGGGCTACATGGAGGGCTTCCAGTTTCTCCCCTCAAATTGATTGGGAGAAAATGGAAGAAGAAAACAGGCAGAGCTCTATGCCCTGAAGAATTCTCTGAGTCTTGAGTCTTCGGAGCCATGGAGACCATAACTTGGGGCCATCAGAAGGCAGAATTTCTCAGAGACCGTAACTAGCGACTGTCAGGCGGTCCTTCTCTGAGCTGAATTCCCTTCCTCAAGAGCACGCTCCTCTCTGCAGCCTGATTATTTCTCATGAGACTGTCTCCATCCCTGGCCCTTGAGGAAACTAAAACGTAGCTTCTTCAAAGCTGTCTTTGGCTCTGCTGAAACTTGTTCAGATTTATGTATTAGGCTGCATTGCCTGCGAATGACTTTGTACACGATGGAAGTGAAAGGTGGTTCACACACTCTTCCCTGACTTTCAGTGAGCATGAATTGTTTTTTGATCCCTGTGTTAGCAGAAAATACACTCAATTAGCTGTTTTCCTTTTAGTTGTTTTCTAACTTGATTAGTTTTGCATCTGACTCCAGACTCTGAGCAAAAAGAAGCTACGTGCTGTCTCAATGGAGAATAAAATTTAATCTCTTTTTCTTGTTTACTTGCCTGTGAGTTACAGTAGCATTCCTGTGTTTAATATCAATGCTCTATGAATCTGAATACTATAACCCCAGATGTATATCTGATCATTCTGCTCGATCCTTAGCTCTTTGAGGGCATGGGCTCTGCTCATGACATGATTGCCAATTGACTATACTTTTTGTTAATGCTTAGACAGTGTCTTCAAACTGTAACCAAGTGGGGAATAGCTACTTAAAGAAATTACAGTGTCCATCTAGTTACAGATAAAGCAAGAAGTTTGCATCTATTATGCCTCTAAAAGAAAGGGTGGCCTTTGTATTAATAATATGAGAATCTGTACAAACCACAATGAATGGGTTAAGAAAAACTCATCTTCAATTTTATTCTATTAAAATCCTGAGAAAATGACTTTTGTGAAGTGAGGGAAAATATTTGGAAATGTTGCTGACATAACTAACGTACTGTTATATATAAAAAGAAAAAGAAAATCTAAACAGTTTTCACTTTTATTCCCCGAGAACAAAATACGATCTCTTCTGAAAGGAACTGTTGTATTATTTTTGACTTATTTAACAGAGACTGAAATCGAAACATCTTCTCAGCATGGCAGGGTGGGTCAAACAATGAAATTAGATTGGGACAAAGGTCAAGAGAGCTGACAGAAGCCAACTGAGGGGGTGGATCATTGTTATTTACAAACATAAAGAAAGTAGGTGGCAGGGAACTTGAAAAATGAAAAGAAAAATTCAACGCTTGTGCTGAAACAAAGAATAGCATAAGCTGTCCAAAACAATTCTCCATTTCCTAAATCAGAGGTGAAGACCAGAAAGGACAATAATTGTATATTACTTTTGTCCTCCATTCATCTTCATTGTCCTTCTTACTTTAACTCTGTCCTATTGGCCTGCGCTTTCCATTCCATGTCAGTAAATGCTGACTGTGTTAGTTACCTATTGTATAATAATAGGAACAGGGTTAGGTCCTAAGAAATATCCACTCATTCATTTTCTTGTTTCATACTTTTACAATTTCTACAAATATTTTTTGAGTACTTTCTGTGTCGCAGGCACTGTTCTAGTGCTGGGAAAAGCATGGTGAGCAAGGTAGACAAAATTCCCTGCTCTCTGGAGCTTACATTCTAAGGTGGGGAGAGTAGTCCCACCAGCAGTGTATAAGTATTCCCTTCTCTTTGCATCCATGCCAGCATCTATTGTTTTTGAACTTTTTTATAAAAGCCATTATAACTGGGGCAAGGTAATATCTCATTGTGGCTCTAACTTTGCATTTCCCTGATGATTAGTGACATTGAGTATTTTTTCATATGTTTATTGTCTATTTGTCTATCTTCTTATGAGGAGCTTCTGTTCATGTCTTTTGTCCACCTTTAATGGGTTGTTTGAATTTCTTCTTGCTGATTTGCTTGAGTTCTTTGCAGATTCTGGTTATTAGACCTTTACTGGATATATAGTTTGTGAATATTTTCTCCCATTCTTTAGGTTGTCTGTCTGCTCTGTTGATTATTTCCTTAGCTGTACAGAGGCTTTTTAATTTAATTAACTCTGATTTATTTGTTTTTATTGTTTCTGTGATTGCCACTGGGATCTTCTTCATAAATTCTTTGCCTAGGGCAATGTCTAGAAGAGTTTTTCCAATGTTTTCTTCTAGAATTCTTATGGTTTCATGTCTTACATTGAAGTCTTTTATCCATCTTGAATTAATTTTTGTGGGTGGTAAGAGATATGGATCCTATTTCATTCTTCTGCATGTGGCTATCCAATTTTCCAAGCACCATTTATTGAATAAGGATTCTTTTCCCCAGTGTATATTGCTATTGGCTTTGTCAAAGATCTGCTTTAGCTGTATGTGGATGGTTTTATAGCTGGGTTCCTGTTCTATTCTGTTGGTCTACGTCTCTATTTTTGTGCCAATATGATGTTGTTTGGGTTATTATAGCCTTGCAGTATAATTTGGGGTCTGGTAATGTGATGCCTCTATATTTGTTCTTTTTCTCAGGATTGTTTTGGCTGTTTGGGCTCTTTTCTGGTTCCAAACAAAGTCTAGAATTATTTTTTCTAGATCTGTGAAATATGGTGTTGGTATTTTGATGGGGATTGCATTGAAACTGTAAATCACTTTGGATAGTATGGAAGACTTTTATATTTACTCACATCATGACCACTGTCAGTGCCGTGCATTTCTTGATGCAGAGTCAGATGTCCAGCGGCTGTCACTTTCCGTTCTCCTGAAGGACTTCCTTCAATGTATTTTGTAGTGCAGCCCTGGTGCTGATGAATTCTTTCAGTTTTTTCAGTCTTAAAAAGTTTTTATTTTGCCTTTGGTTTTGAATTATAAATTTGGTTGACTGAACAGTACTGGGTTAGTGGAATTTTTTTCTTTTAGTACTTTTAAAATTTTGCTTAACTGGTCTTATTTCTACAAGAAATCTGCTATTATTAATATTTTTGTTCCTCTGTATGTAATTTGATTTTTTTTCCTCTGTGTCCTTTAAGATTTTCTCATCATCAATGATTTTAAGCAATTTGGTATAGTTTCCTCCTTTATGTGTGTGTTTGATAGGGGTGTAATTTGTATACCAACAAGATAAAAATAAGAAAATGAGAGATGGAAGATGTCAGAAAGGAACAAAAGGAATAGGAATAGCCCCCCACTGAGCAGCTACTAAGAGACAAAGACAATTGAGGTCTTGGAGAGTTTTGAGTTTAGACAGGAAAAGACAATCACTTTATTTAGGGCCTGCATGTGTGCAATGCTAATTCGAAAACCCATTGGCCCATAGTTCCTAAATGAGAGGACCGGGATCTATATTGAGGTACTGTATATCTAAATCAGGTGTATCTAATATTCTTTTTACTCCACCAAGTCAAGTGTGGGAAGGGGTTGAGCTTGAAAATGGGGTACTATATTTTATTTTACACAAAAGGAAAGAAAGTAAACATAAATGAATACAGAGATATTTATGACTGGAGGCAGAGGGAAATCAAGAGTCTCATATCAGATGGTCCTGTTTCATCTGCAGAAGAACATTCTGCAAGTATATACTTAGATGCTTTGGCGAGGGATAAAGGTTTAAGTCAGTTATTACAGGAAATAGAAACTACAACTAACTAGAAATAAAGGAATTTTTCTTGTTCAACTTCTAAATACATTTTGAAAAATTTCTTTGACTTGTATCTATATTTATATTATAAGAAAATAGGGCATATGAGTTCTTAGTAATAAATTAGCACTGCTGACTATAACTAGAAAATGCATATAAAGTATGATTTGTGCATTATATTTTGCTCAGTATTTCATTATTGGGTATAAACTGTTTTAAATTTACGAAGAAATATCCTGGAAGATATTGGATTTATTTTAAAGTTATGAATCTTCTGAAAAAAACAGCAGATATACATCCATTTGGGATTGGGTATACAGGCTTTTTTTTGTTAAATGCAATAACTTATTCCTCTCAAGTCTTTTTCTGAATTTTAATAAATTACAATCAAATAAAAATGAAACTTTTTGAAGTATTTAGAAATCAAATGACAATTGACTTGAGAAAATAGACATGACATTTTCCTTCTATTCATGAAGACTGATTACAAAAGAAAATTGCTTTATTCAAATGGTTTAAATAAATATTTTAAATAGAGATGGTGAGAATTAATTCCATCTATTTGGAGAAAAATAAATTTATCCATATATTAATGGCACCAAGAATATATTAGAAAAATTCTTGATAATTCTTTAGTGTATATTGTGAAACCCAATAATAAATAATAAAATACAGGCAAGTATTGGTGTTTACTAGGGGAATAGAATGTAAGGAATTTCTAGTATTATCTGTACTGTGGTTAGGGAAGAAACAGGCAGATGGGAATATAAGTACAGGCTGCACAGAAGACCTGGCATTGAGTGCTGCCTCAGAGGATAGTCAGGATTAATGAGTTATGAATGGGAAAAGAACCTGATACAGAATGAAAAAAGTAACTACGACATGTAGTGGTTACTATGTGTTAGGTACTTCCTAAGTAGTCTGAATACATCTGAGCTAGGTACTATCATCATTCTTTTATAGGTGAGGAAATTGAGACAGAGGGAAGTTAAGTAACTTGCATGAGTTTTTATAGCTAATTAAGTGTGAAGATGGGATTCGAACTCTAAACATAAAGCATGACTGAAAGGATTCTTCTGGAATATTCTTGAAGGAAAAGATCTCAGATAATTAGACATAAAGGCTAAACATAAGCAACCTATGAAGTAGACAAGATGGGTATTATCATCCCAGGATTATATAATCTCACATGAGAAGCAGAATTTAAACAAAAACTCTAGTTTCAAGTTCGGTGTTTGTTCTTTTTTGCTTGAATATTGACCATGTACCAATTGGTGGTCATATATTTGGCCAGCAAATATTTATCCTGCATTTATTATATTCCTGGGAACTGAGGGTTCAAGGTGGAATGAAGCTTACCTTTTATTAAGCAAAGAAAAATAACAAAACATAAACTGCATAAACTAAAAACAAATAGGATAATGATGATTCTGGAAAGGGAAATAAAGCAAAGTAATAGAGAGTGGCTGGAAGCTTGGAAAGCCTTCTCTGGGGACATGATGTTTGCTCTGAGAGACGAATGAGGAGAAGGGAAGACACAGACAAACAGAGCAGTCCAAGCAGGAAGAACATACATTTAAGACACTAGGTAGAGATGAGCTAAGTGAGTACAGGTGAACATTTCCTAATGCATACATGCTAAGATTTTCATTTAATCCATGTAAACCATTTTTTTGTAATGGCTGCATTTTAATAGGCTTTTCTTTCTATAAATATTTATGAAATTCCAAAGCAATTAACATAACATTATAATCAGCAACCAGAACCAGAGAAACTAAAATAACATTTAGTGGGATCTCCAAGCACTGAAAAAATTCTAGCAGAGAAACCAGCAGGACAATTATGTGCAGTAATACGGATGTGCTTACTTCTGGAAATATAGCAGGATGTCACACTAGCATCTTGTGTGCACAGAGATTCATGGAATCATAATGTTACAACTGGAATGGAGTTTAGTGATCATCTCATTTTATAAATGAAGAAGTGGGAGCCCGGCCAAGTTATTCACTTTTCTAGGGTCATAAAACTCATTAAGCAAAGTCAGAATGAAATTGTTCCTGTAAGTAAGATGCCAAAGAAGGGAAAGAGAAAAGTCTCTCCTCTTTTATTCATTGACTTTGCCAAAGCATTTCATTCTGTACTATAGTAATTCATTGAGGGTGAAGCCAGTATTTTGTGCAACTCAATGATCACCCCATTTACAAGGCTTTCCTGGTCCCTCGTCTGCCCTAGAGAGACTGAGCAACTCGTTTACCCACTGAAAACCAGAGATGCGGTTATTATAGCCACATTAGGTGCTTTTTATACCCTGTGTCACCTTCCCTTGCCCACCATTTTAGTCTATGTTTTGTGGGTCCACTGCTAAGCAAACGTAACCTGAAACATCATGCTTCAGCAGCATCACACATTTCTTGCTTTTTGCCCTGAGAATTCTCTGTGGCCCCCACATGGGTGTCTGCCGACACCAGGACCCACTCAGGTGAGACAAACCGGGAAGTACCAGGAAAACCTGGACCAAGGAGGACAGGGGAGTTGATGGATAAGTACGCCCTGATTCAATGACAAAGGTGAACAGTTCCGAGGGCCATTTCCCATGGCTCCTCAGAGGGTCCCCAGTGGAATTGGCCCTACATTCTCCACAGCAAGTAGCCTTTTTGTAACACATCCATGAATTGGCCTTCACACCTTCCCTGTTACATGCTTTGCAGTTCCCCACTTCTGTCCCTTGGAATTACTTCCCCAAATAAGCCACCTGTGCAGAGTGGCTGTCTCAGAATACATGATTTTAGGGGAATTCACTCTAAGATATTGTCCATTTGTTTACTAAGCTTTTTCTGCCCACTAGATAATCATCTTTGTATCCTGTAAAGTCTGTCTTATAGTTGACACACAAAACATGACTTCTTAAAATTGAAAACAATATTAGTGGAATGAATACACTACAGAGGTGACAACAGTGGACCACAATCTCTGCCGTCCTCCATTTTGCATTATATTTGGAAATGTGTGACACCAACCTTGGGTCATTAGTTGAAGAATGAATTAAATGACAAAGTGAATGGTACAGAAAAATGCCACAGAAAATCACAGAGGGAAGCAATAAGACTGCATGTGATTGCTGGGGAAGAATTTATAAATTTTCAAATGATAGTAACTTACATACGTTTTGGTAAAGGGTGGAGAAACAAGAAAAATCACAGATGTAGGGGACAGGATCAGGATCTTTGCTAGGGTAGGCAGTGCAGATTTACAGATGATGTGGAAAAGGCTCCATTATTAAATTTCTTTTGTGGTTAAGTCATATCCATTAGAAGGGGAGAGTAGTCTTCAAACTGGGGAGAGTAGAAGGAACCATGTCGGAAACGGACTGATTGTCTGCAAAGGTGAGAGAGGGTAGCAAAAGATGACGTATCATCTTTACTTGGTTCATGTCAACACATCCTGTCTCAGGGTATACACAGAACTTGTGAGTGGGCCCAAATTCACCACAGAAGGGATCATAACAGACATACATCATTTCCTCTCTCAGCCAAGTTTCTAATGTGGCACACAAGGGAATATAATATTCAGTCCGTGTTTTCCTTTCTGTTTAACAAAGCATCTAAGCAAATTTATGATGAGATCTTTTATGGATAATGAATCAATATATGAGCTATACAAAGCACTCAACTAAATGTACAGTAGTTGGAATAAATGTGTCTTACAGACATAGTTTAATGATTTAATTCTTTCATTTTAAAAACCAAATTCAGATTATGTGCCAGGCAATATTCTAAATACCAGAGATATAAAGATGAATAAGACATTGTCTCTGCTCTCAAACTGATCATCTTTTAGTAGAGGACATAGATAAAAGCCAAGAAATTTTAATTCTATAACAATTTTAATGAGGAAATGGGAGCACACAGAAAGAGTACTTAATCTTTTGAGACTCAGGACAGGTTTCCAGGATGAGCTCAGCACTCAGTAAGAATGTAGATATCTTGGTGGAGGCAAGAGAAGGTCAGAGCCTTCAGAGAAAGAGAGGGAACATTTCACAAGCGTGGAAGAAATGTTTGAAGGGAGCTCTAATCAGACCTGTGTGAGTTGGGTGCACATTTTGAAGAAAGAATTGTTAAAAGGTGAGGCTGGAAGGGCAGTCAAAAAAGAAATGCAATGGAATGACAGTGAAAGAAAAATTAGCAGAGAGAGGGAGAGAGAGACATACCATATTTTAAATGCAGGAATAAACTCTTCATAATATAACCAATGGGGAGACATCTATAGAGTTTTGAAAGAAAAAGTGGATATGATCAGATTTGGGTTTAAAATTATCACTCCTATGCTATACTTCAGGTGAATCTGAGGGGGGTAAGATTTTTGCCTTTATAAGAATAGGTTCTGTACATTTTTAAAGGTAAAAGCTAGGGTTGGAGGCTGAATGGGAGATGGAAAGTGGAAAACTAGAGAGACCAAGGGTAAGGTATTTCAGTAAGAAAATAAACAGAGATTTTATGGCAGTGAGATGAAACCACAGGTGAGAGATAGGAATAAATAATTTTAAATCACTTTTTAGGATATAAAATTGCATTTTAATTGATAAAATAATGTAAACACTTCAGGGAATATGTGATCAATGGAGAAAAGGGAAAAAAAATCACGTAAAAATTCTACCATCCAACTGTAACTTATCTAAGAATATTAATCTATTTCAATCCTATTTCAAACTGGCTTTTGCCTTTTTTATGTAAATGTAATTATAGTTTGCAAACATTTTTGGATCCTGCGTATAAGCATCATCCACATTGGTACATGGTGTTTATTAGAATAGTAATAGTGATTATATAGTCAATTGGCTTATGGTGGCATCGCGTCTCAACTACTTTTGGGATACAAACATGACATTTTTAATTTTTTGTTTCAATCATTGCTTTCAAGTCTACTGTGTCGAAGCTCCCTACCTGGCAGGGCCTCAATCACCTTGTTGCCATCTAGTGCTGATTCTGTAACTCTTAAGCCATGGGTTTATTACTGAAATTAGTGGAAGTGCTTAAAATGGAGGGGTTTAGCAATGTTTGCTCTTAACAAGTCCTCTCTGGTCTCAGATTCCCATTCCTCCAACCTTGGAGGCTACAGAAGAGGGACAGAGTTTGGAAAAGGTAAATGTGTCCATGAATGAGTGAGGTCCAGTCTCTGCTTCTTGGTCACCTGTATCCCTCTAGTTAACAGTGACACACTTTGGGTAGCAGCAGGTGCCCGAATGGCAACTCTCTAATATGAGTTGTGGCTCTAGTTCTGTGTTTTTACCTCATTTCATCCACAACTCCTGAGTTTTGTTCCTAGATCTCTTTGCCGTTGGGACAGCACTTAGTTGGGCTAGGAAGAAAATCAGCCGAAGCTGAACTACATACGTTTCTTTCAATTTAACAAAAAAATTCAAAGGCAGATCCTCAAGATAAATGCTTCCACAATAACATGCTATTGTTTATATGGGATACAATCAGTCACAAAGTGACTTTTTAGCTATCTCAGCTTAAAATCTTTGCAATGAATAGACATGAAGATTTTTCTTTTCCGTTTTCTTTTCTCTCTCTCTCTCTCTCTTTTTTTTTTATATAAGGTCTTGCTCTGTCACCCAGGCTGGAGTGCAGTGGTGTCATCATAGCTCATTGCAACCTCAAACTACTGGGCTCAAACAATCCTCCTGCCTCAGCCTCCTGAGTATCTGGGACCTGCATGTGCCACTACACCTGAGTAATTTTTCTGTTTTTTGTAGAGATGGGGTCTCGCTATGTTGCTCAGGCTGGTCTCAAACTCCTGGCCTCAAGCAATCCTCCTGCCTCAGCCTTCCAAAGTGCTAGGATTATAGGTATGAGCCATTGCAACCAGCCTAGATAAGAAAAATATTTTAAGGGGAAGGGGATTGCCTAATTTGTACACATACATGAACGATTTCATGATGTCAATGTTCAAATTGAATGAGGCCTATGGGGAAGATAGCAATGATGCCTTCATCCTGATTCTCTAGAGTCAAAACACTTGAACAACTTACAAGGAACAAACCACCCTCATGTTAAGGCCTCATGAGGGCATCGGCGAGCAAATGAGGGAGGAAAGAGCTGAGACTCCTCTGCCTATCTTGGGCTCTTGTTTGTAGATCACAGAGAAGAGATAATGAAGTGTGATAATGTCTTTCAGTCCCTTCTAGAGGGAAAGTCAATAATAGTAATAACTACCGTTTGTTAAATATGCACCAGACACTCTATGTACATAATCATTAAATTGTTCTGCAAGATGAGTATCATTTGCATTTTCAGAAAAGATGCTCAGAGTTAGATAATTTATCCAAGACTAAAAAGATAATAGGGTCTCTAATTTTCCTTCTCAGGGACTATATGATCTGGAGAAGAAAAAGTTTTGTTTCTGTTGCTGCTGTAATTGTTATCTATGTAAGTCTTAGATTTCCCTTTACCTACATCTCAAGACCTATTTAGGGGAGAAGTTGATAAACAAATGTACTCAGAAGTGAATGTCCCTTCCAAAATATTTTGTTTCAGAGTGTGTAATATTTACAGCAAACACATTTGCTTCTCTGTCAAAGAGAATAATTGAAGGTTCAAAAGGCTAAAGTAGAAAGAGGTACAGAGGGTAGCCTTCAAGGAAAGTCAGTTAGACTGTCTTTTAACTTGAAAGAGACAAGGCAGTAAAGCTCATAAGAGCTGAAAGTACTGAGAGAAACAAAGGTGCTCCATCTTCTGAGGCCAGAATCAAAGGTGATGCAGATGACCCCAGGGAACCCCAGGCAAGGAGAGTCAGCATTTAAAAAGTCCGGCCAATTCCCAGCCACACAGACGTATCCAGACATACAAACTAAAACCACAGGTGGGAGCAGAAAAAAGGCAGAAGACAATGATGAAAGGAAACTCCCTTGCAAAACTTGCACATCTGGGTTTGACATAATTTGAAGATTATTCTTTTTTAATAAGGTTAGCCGATGCTTTTCTTTTTCTGACCCTCTGCACTATGTCTTAAATATTCAGACAGCAAAACTGACATATCAAAAAATGAGATATTTATTGACAGGTTGGTTCAGTCTCCCCAAGGGGCGGCAGAGGAAGGATTGTTTTGTTGAGAGAGTTGACCAAATACTTTGAAATTACAAAGAAAAACTAAGGTTTTCAGCATATATGAAAACAGAATGTGCCAAAATGAGGGAATTATCATTCCTGGAGGTCTACTAAATATTGCATATGAAAACAAGCAGTTCATAATTAATTGAATAAAAAGTGAGAAAATGTTTGTGTTAATACAACTTTTGGTTCCCACATGTGTTTATCAGTTGTCTACCTAAAATTATCATCTATTCTCTGTACATATTTGCATCTCTGAAGTGTCAATATCTAACTCCCAAGAATATGAGTAGAGATAAATTTTCATAAAATGAGGTAAATCTCTGAGTACAGACTCATACATACAACCACCTTTCTACAGCAATGTCAGAAATTCAAAATATATTTGATTCATAGTATAATGAAACAATTGAAAAAGCCCATAGTTGACCTTTGAATAACATGGGTTTGAATTGTGTGGGTCTACTTATGTGCGGATTTTTTCAATAAGTATATTGGAAAATCTTTTGGAGATTTGCAACAATTTGAAAAATTATCAGATGAACTACATAGGCTAGAAATATTGAAAAAATTAATAAAATGTTAGCTATGTCATGAATACATAAAATATATGTACATACTAGTCTATTTTATTATTTACTACCATAAAATATACACGAATCTGTTATAAAAAGTTAAAATTTATGCAAACTTATGCACATACTTACAGACCATATATGGTACCATTTGCAGTTGAGAGAAATGTAAACAAAGGTAAAGATGCAGTATTAAATCATAACTGCATAAAATTAACTGTAGTATCACTGTACTACTGTAATAATTTTGTAGTCACCTCTTGTCGCTGTTGCAGTGAGTTCAAGTGTAGGGAGTATCCTCTTAAAATGCCATGTGACATCATCTCTATGTGAGCAGTACGTCTCTCTGGTAAATTGCACACTGCAGCAAAAAGTGATCTTGTGTATTTTTCATCATGTTTAGTGCAATGTTGTAAACCTTGAATGACACCATAAGATGCATACGAAATGCCACTACTGATTCTGGAAGTGCTCCCGAAAAGCAGAGAAAAGTCATGACATTAAAAAAAAGTTGAATTGCCTGATACATACCGTGGATGAAGGTCTGCAGCTCCGGTTGCTGACATTTCAGGATAAATGACTCCAGTGTAAGGACCATTATTAAAAAAAAAAAAAAAAAAAGGGAAATTTGTGAAACCATCGCTGCAGCTATGCTAGCAGGTATGAAAACCTTGCACTTTTTGTGAAATACCATTTTATATCATATTAAAAATGCAGCTTTTACGTGGGTGCAGGATTGCTATTGGACAGGCATACCCTACAGACTATAATATGATTTGACAAAAAGCTAAGTCATTATATGAAAACTTAAAGCAAAAGGAAAGTGAAGAATGTAAAGCTAAAGAATTTAATGCCATCAAAGGATAATTTGATAATTTTAGAAATGGGTTTGGCTTAAAAAATGTCAAGATAACAGGAGAAGCAGCTTCTGCTGACCAAGAGACAGCAAAGGAGTTCCCAGATGCCATTAAGAAAGTCATTGAAGAGAAAGTATAATCTGTCTGAACAGATTTTTAAGGCAGATGAAAGTGCCCTGTTTGGGGAAAAAAATGCCAGAAAGGACATTTATTAGTAAGGAAGAGAAGCATGCACCAGGATTTAAGCCTGAAAGGGATAGGCTAATTCTACTGCTTTGTGTAAATGCAGTTGAGTTTATGATCAGGACCGCCCTTCTCTATAAAGCTGCTAACCCCTGAGTCTTGAAGGGAAAAAATAAACACTAGCTGCTAGTCTTTTGGCTGTACAACAAGAAGGCCTGCACAATCAGAGCGCCGATTTGGACTGTTGGTCATACCTGTTGATGATTAGCCCAAAAGTCTAATGGGCTCCCATTCCTAGAGACTTTTCCTTGCTTGCTGTTTTGGTTTTGTTTTGTTTTGTTTTGTTTTTGTGCTGAGAGTTCCACCAAAATGCCTAAGACTGGACAGAACTTTATAGTGAATTGACTTATTTTGTTGCCAGAATAACATTTATTGTCCAGCAAACGCTTAATGTTTGATTAATACATATCGATTGTATACATTTGCTGAAGCCCTGTTGTCTCCTGTTTATAAGGGAAAATACAGAAACACAGAAGACAGACAATCAGTGTGTGATGAGAAGTTGCTGAAATTGCAGCCCAGTTAGCCCAATTGCAGGGTTATCCTATCAGACTAGGGCCCCACCCTTATGACCTCATTTAACCTTAATTACTTCTTTAATGGCCTTATCTCCAAATACAGTCACATGGAGGTTAAGGCTTTAAAATATGAATTTGGCCGAGGAGGACATGGGGTCCTAGTTTAGTCCATAACAGAACCTTGGACAATCTTTGAAACAATCTTTTGGACAATCTTTTGGACAATCTTTGCAACATTTTTCCTACTTTACTCCATTATTATTTGAGGGCCTAGAAAAGTGATTAGAATCACGGATGCTAAAGTGAAACTGCCTAAATTTTTTCCTAGGTTCTCTGTTAGATATCTGCGAGGTTTTAGGCAAGTGACTTAATCACTCTGTGCCCAGCTGTCTCATCTGTAAAATAGGAACAATAAGATTAATGTATGTATTTGTAATGACCATGAGAATGTGTCTCATGGATCCCCAACTACAGGGAGCATAATTGATCAAGTGTCCCAGAAACCGTGCTCTAAAATACTTCACTCTGGTGCCCCCTTACTGTCATAGGTGTTTCTGTGAATAAGATTGTTGCACGTTTAATTCCAACGTGGGAGAAGAGTCACTTTCAGAGGAGCAGACTAACACAAGTGGCAGTGGTACCAGGACTGGACTGACAAAATATGCAGTGAGATAAAGATGTAGGACTAGCTCACCCACCACCCAGCAAGTAAAGAAGACACCATCTTGGTTGGTCAGGGGGGGCACAGACAGTGCCTGGCACAAGGTCATGGCTCCATTGCTAAAGATATCCCTGGTCGTAAGCTGGGAAGATGTTCCCATGGAGGATACTGCTGTGGCTGCTGTGCTCATACAGGTCATACAGAAAGTATGTGGGGCAACAATGGCTACAGAAACAGTGTAGTGGTATTGATGCTAAGCTGTACTATGGCGCTCAGAAGAATAAAGATGATAGAGGACTGTTTTCTTTTTGTTTGTGTGTTTTGTTTTTTTTTGAGACAGAGTCTTCCTCTGTTGCCCAGGTAGAGAGAACCATGTGATAAATTGAGGCCTAGCTAAAATCCAGCTCACAGTGTGGCTACTGGCTCTATGAACACATCCCGTCATCTTTTCTTTACTTGGCAGTTAGAGTCATCCCCATATTGGTACCTGGTTCATTCAGTTCCAAATATCATAATGGGAAAGGGAAAATGTAAATTTCTAAAATGTCCCCTCTTTGGCCAAGAGAGTAAATCAAAATCAATATTGTATCCTAGGGAAAATGGCAGAGATGCCACCATAAAGACCTAAAAGATGTAGGTTTGCTGGTTGTTGTCAGATTTCCATGTAATTCATTAGTCTTGCTCCTGCATAACTTGATTAATATTGGAGCGTGAACTTAGAATATAAATGAGGGCTATCTGGAAAGTATCCAGCCATGTAACTGTTCCTGTTATATTAACAATGGCTGGATACTTTCCGGAGAGCCCTCCTATGAAAGTAGAAGCACTGACTGCAGCTGCTGTGTTGGATGAACATTATTGCTAGAGCAGATTAATAAAGCCTCAGGTATGTGGTATAGGGCCACAGATTTGGTGAAAGTATTCTTTTTCATTCCAATTAGAAAAGAGAATTAGAAACAGTTCACATTACTGTGACCATGTGTTTGGAATTGCCAGAGCTAGTTTCTGTTAGATCCTCCAGGTCATAAGATTGGAATTGCTCAGCAGAAGCCTACTGAAGATGAAAATAGTACAACTTCATTCAAGCTCGAGCCGGGCCAGAGGACATAAACTTTTAGCCCAGAATCCCACATCAACCACTACAATTGAATCAGTGCTTCCCCTCTGTCTTACATAGTCTATGGGCTTTTCTGTATGGCCAGATGAGAGAGGAGGGGAAAACAGCTTATTTTATGGATGTGTCAGCTTGAAGCATGGGTATGAGCTGAAAATGGACAGCACTGCATCCCAGCCACAATTAGGGGTGACCTCGAAAGACCATGATGGGCATAGAGCTATGAGCAATTCACCTACACATCCCCTTTGTATGAGAAGAAAATATCCCAATATGAGAATATCTGCAGATTCCTGAGCAATAGTCAAAGGCCTGGACATGTGATCAGTAGCCTGGAAGAAAAAAGACAGTATTATCAGAAACAAGCAGGGCTAGAGTAGAAGTATGGACAAATGAGAGTGGACACAAAGTGTGACAATTTTTCAATCACATGTTATCATAAACTAGCATTCCCCCATAGAAAGGCATTGAGCAACCAAAGGAAGAAGCAATTCCACCAGTGATATTAGCCAGGCTTTCTCATTGGCCACCCCATTACCGACAATATAATCACATGAACAGAGTGACCATGGTGGCAAGAGACAATGGCTATATATGGATCCAACAGAAGGGAATCTCACTTGCTAAAGCTGGTTTAGATATTGTTGCTCCTGAGTGTCCAACTCATCATCAGCAAAACCAACCTGAGCCCCTGTTAAGGCTACTCTTTAAGAAGACCAACCAGTACTTAGTGGCAAGTTGAATACATCAGGCACTTTCTCTCCTAAAAGTACTAGTGATTTATCTTCACAAAGATGGATGCCTATTCCAGGTAAGGGTTTACATTTCCTGTCTATACAGCATCAGCTATAATTACCCAAGGACTAATGGAATGACTGATCTATAGACATGGAATACCATACTGCATAGGCTTTGACCAGAGAAAGAGTTGTAGGATTGAGCCCATGACCATGTGATTCATCGGTGTCATCACATATACCCCACCATCCAGAGGTAGCCAGCTTTGTAGCACATTGGGAAAGCCTTCTAAAGGCACAGCTGAAGTGCCAGCACAGAGGGAACATGCTGAAAGGATGGAGTGCCAAACTCTAGGATGCAGTGTATTTTTAACTTAGAGAGCATTCTATGGTGCTATTTCTTCAATAAGAAGGGTGCACGGGTCCAGGAACCAAGTTGTTGAAGCAAGAGTTACTATGCTCACCATCATTCACAATGACCTACTGGGACATTTTGCATTTCTCATGCTTGCAACTCTGAGCTCTGTCAGAGTTGGGGACCCTGGTCCCCAAAGGGAGAATACTCTTTCCAGATACACAGCAAGTGTCCCTGCCATTGAACTGTAACTTAGGGCTGCCCACAGGAAACACTCAACATCTCATGCTCAGGAACTAGCAGGTGAAAAGATGAAATACCTTACCATGAGAGATAAGCCACCCTGATCGGAAGAAGGAGGTCACACTGTTACACAATGGTGGCAGGTGGAAATATCTGTGGAGCCAAAGTGATTCATTTGGGGACCTCCTGGTCTTACTTGCCACATTGGAACTATAAATAAAAGTTTGTAGCAATCTGGACTGAGAAGGTTTTGGTGATTGAGGGTTCCAGTTCTCCAGACAGAAGGTTGGATCACACTCACGGATAAGCCACCAGGACCTTCCAAGGATACAGCTGAGCACAAGAGGAAATGAGAATGGCTAATGGAGGAGGGAGGAGTCCTGGTGGCTACTCTGTGATTGAGTGTGGTAACAGGGGCTGTAGTTCGTTTTACTAACCTTTTGCATTCCCTTCAGAAAGAAAGGACCATAGGAACCTTAGAGAAACTGTTCCTGAAACATGTGTAAGGTAGATCCGCACAAGGCAAGGGCGAATTGTGGTGTCTCAGAGACTGTGTCCTTGTGGACCTCTAAATACAGTGAGTGTGATTGCCCAAGGGACCCGGAGGCTGGTATTTGAAATCCTTGAGTGTGGCAAGGATACTAGGCAGGCTCATTCCTGCAAGACACAGGACTGCTCTGGTGGCCAGCTTTGGCCTGAGAGCTCCCCAAAGGCTATGCTGAACTTTCCTTATATTGCGAGGTGGTGAGGATGTTTCCACCCCACTTTCTCTCCCTCTCTCTTTCACGCAAGGTCAGTCTTGCATTCCTTTCCAATGGTTCTCCAGCCTTTCTCTGCTCTTTCATCATTTCTCTCACTGGAATTTCCCTAATAAAATCTTTGCTTGTATAATCCTGTCTTGGCAAATATTTCTCACAACACTCAGAATAACACAGTATTTCATAGACTCACTTGGAGGATTAACCACGTTCCTGGCATATTGTAATATATACATGTATGTGCGTGTGTCTGGGTGAGTGGGACTGGTATGGCAATATATGACATATTAAGGTGGGTTTAAAAGGCAGTGTTTTAGTTTTTTTGTTTTTGTTTTTTAATTTACCCAGAGCTTAAGAGTTAAACTTTCCTAAGCAAGCTTGTTGTCAATTTTCTGGTCTTGCAAGAGAACTTTTTGGAAGGAAATAAAACGAACTTTTGAAAGGTAAAAGTAAGATCAAGTCTTAAAATGTTTAAGAACAGAGAATAGTAGAATCCTCAAAAAAGATCCCTTAATTTTTCCCAAAGTTATAGAGACAAATACGCTTCAAATCTTCCACCAATTGAATTAACCAATCCTAATGGCTTCATCACCAACAGGATTTCTACCAATACATTACAATCCTCAATGACACTACTTTCAATCTTATGATCGAATATCTTGTTGGATGCTCCTCAAGTCTGTAGTTGTCTTTTCCTTTTACTAGCTCTTCATGTTTCTGTTAGGATTTGCACACATGAAGACTACACTGAGAGGTTTCCTTGTTTTCTACGTTATTTAATAAATATTTGAGAGCAAAAAGAAGTTAAAATGTAGCCTTATCCCATGTCTAAAGTGTGAGGGTCACTTGAAAAGGTTCTGGTCTGCATGTTAACATGCCAACGTGAAGATATATTCCATCAACATTCCAAACACTCTTGCCTTTCTGAAGGAACTTCATGATTCTAGATGCTTTCTGGGTCATTTTGTAGATTTAGAGCCACTCAAGATCCACATCAAGGTTTTGGTCTTTGAGAACACCAAGATGATGACACTAATCTTCACAATAGGAACCAAACTTTTGTTCCACCTTAATGACTTTCACTTTTATCTAAGTTTGCATCCTGGGACTTATTACCATGCTTCTTCAATAAAGAAGTTGTAGGAACTGATCATGTCCAAACTCCAAAGAAATTAAGCAATAATGTTGACTGACAAACAATGAAGATAATCATTTCAGGCAAGGACATTTTTAGGCCAAAGCATATGGTGGTGCCTATTGGAGGGGATACCTCCATCATGGCAAGGTTTTCAGATTTGTGAATAATTTGTGAGTGCCTCGATGTATTTAATCAGTCTGAAAGATTGCTTTAATTAGTAAAGCCTACATGCTGTGGAAACTGCCTTCCATTTGGTTGCTGTTTATTTCTGATTTTTTTCGATATCTCATTATTTTCAGTGATTTTGGATGAGAGCAAAAAATCTTCTAAAATGTTACGGCATAGGGTTTCAGGGCTTGACTTACCTAAGGGAAGGCTGTGATTTTACTTAACCAACTTGTAGACTTGCACATTTCCAAGACGGTTGCCTTTGGAAATGGTATGTTCTGTTACTGGAAGGCAATTCTGCCCTGAAGAGAGGGCAGGAGAAATGAGTAGAATTTCACTGTATCTAAGAGAACTGCTCGCTTTCCGCTTGAATGAACCCAGTTAGACTTAGTGGGCCTGGTGACTAATTCTGAGCAGATGTCAAGTTGACTTAAGTGGCTCAGGCAAAGAGCACCAAAAGGATGTAAGACACAAAAGAGCTAACTTTTAATGAAGGAAGACGTATGCAGAGGATTTGGAATCTGCAACATTTTTCACTGCCTTGGCCAAATAAACTGTGGCTGCTTTGTGCTCCTAGAACGTTTGTTATCATGTTGACATGGTATTAGTTTAAAGCCAGGGGATTTGGTTTCTATATTCCAAGTATTTTTCTTGTAAAACAGGTAAATCCAAAGTCTCACTGTTATTTCCAGTGATAGAGGAAATTTGTACTGATTGCGTAAGAACTTTTACTCTTTACGACCTGATCGGATGTGAAAAACATAAACAGAGAAATAAAATAGCGGTGATTTTGCTAACATTTGCTTTACTAAATTTTCTGATGTATATTCTCATCTTAGCACAGATATAGGTAAGTCATTTGATATTAAGACCCAGTGACCCACAGGAAGAGAAACTGAATAAGGCCACATAAGGAAAAATATCCGAAGAATCAGAAAAGACACACTCACAACACACACACACACACACACACACACACACACACACACACACACACAGAATTTCAGGGTTGGGTAGGGGATCCGTTGGATATACAAAAATAGAGTTATAAAATAAATGGAGCTAAGAAAAAAGGCAAAGATTTATAGATGTATGTATCCCTTAAAATTATATCCATGTGCCTATATGTATGTGCATGTAAAATATTTTAAAATGACAATGTCCTACCTGATATTTGGAGATCCTTGCATTCTTTAAGAAAATTCTTTCAGAACAATAAAATAGCTTCCCCTTACTTTCAATAGAGTCACCGCCTTTGAGAATGCTTTATCTAATGCTGCTTCTTATTCTGCAAAAAGATACGGTCTTTGTTAAAGGAACACGGCACTTGGTGATGTAACAAAGTCACACTATGTTTTGTCACCCTTGTTTTAAATTGCTCCTCTGGCTGTGCTTGTTGCATGGGCGGGTGCACGGTAAAGCTGAGGTCTCTATCCTTAGGTACCATCTGCTTGGGTCAGAAGCCATTTCCGCTACATCCCTCACGTAAGTGCCATGCAGCACTTACAAGATCTTAAATGACAATTTCTCAGTGAGTAATGTTTTCCTTCTCAGGAAATAACATTATTTTTATTTATTTATTTTTTTAGAGATGGGGTCTTGCTCTGTCACCCAGGCTGGAGTGCAGTGGCCTCATCATAGCTCACTGCAACCTCAAACTCCTGGGCTCAAGTGATCCTCCCGCCTCACCCTCCTAAAGTGATTACAGGCATGACCCACCATGGCCTGTCGTCTTATTTTTTTAAAATATGTATAACTAGAATTTTTATTTCAGGGAATATAGAAAAAAGTAACAGCAAGATAATATAATACTATTCATCATATTTTTAGACATTGTATGAAGCTAGTTATTTCAGACTCGTGTATTAGAGAATAAGTACATATATTTCCATGACATTGAATAAAAGCTAAGGAAAAACTTCATCTCTTTTTTCTGTACCCACATTACAGTGCAAAAATTAATTGAAAAATTAAAGGAATTTCAAAATCTTAGAGATGATTAGTGGGGACGAAGAAGGAGAAAATAATAAGAGCCTGTGATTTCAACAATCTAAAATGCAATGAATATTTTGGGGTATTTTCCTCCAATCTTTTTTTTCTCGGTAATATGTCTTACACAATTAAATTAAATAAGATCAATTTATAATGAATTCAGTATTGGAATATTGCTAATTTTACATCGAGTTCTCTTTAGGGTCATAGCGGCATGCCTATTTGGCCATAAGAATATTTTTTATAACATTTTAATACAATTACGTGCAATAATTTGAATAGAAATTAAAATCTACAAATCTGTGTTTTAATGTCTATGTAACCAAAATAGAAATTATTTTAAAAACATTAAGATAAACTATAAATGAGTATCTTTATAACATGAAACCATTTCCAGATGCCCAGAGAAAAAAGAGTGATGAATAAGATTAAAATGCGTATTGCAGAAAATTAGCTTAAACAAACTAAAATGAGATATAACACAATAGGGACATACTTTTTAGTTTCTTTAGTTACAAAGCACTTTAATAAATAACAATAGAATGTGGGGCAAGAACATGAACAAGAATTTTAAAGAAAGAAAGAAACTCCAAATTGGATAAATAAATTCATATTTATCAAATCTTTGTAAAATTCATAAAATACTAATACCCTAAACTTTAAGAAACTCAAATTAATTATAGCACTGTTTATAAAGGCAAAGACTCTGGAGCCAGAAAATCAGACAATCTGTGTAAAATCTCAGCTCAAAAACTTGCCTGGTTTAGTGACCTGAGACCAGTCATTAAACCTTTCTGTGCCTCAGTTTCTTCATTTGCAAAATGGAGAGAGTAACAATCCATTGAATTGTTCGGAGGGTTAAATTATTAATAGTTAACCTTCATAAGCAATTTAGCACACAGTAGGCACTGCATATATGTTATTCATTAATATTATGTTACATTTTATCTTCTATAATAGTAAATATTGGAGAGATTGCTCATACTCTGTATTGGTAAAGATGAAGGAATGCAGTACTCACACATTCTACTATATTGGAAATGGGTGTTGTTTTTGAATAGCAATTTTGAATGCATACGCATTTTCACCTCCAGATATTCGTCTAAAAACTGGTCATAAACTTATATGCATATTTGTAGAAAGACACAACAGCAAATGTCCAAGGAAATATTCCTAAAGCATTGTTTGTAATGACAAAAATGTAGAAATAAAATTTGAGTACGTTCCTAGAGGGCACCGATTTAAAAAGTTTTGGTGCATCCATACAATGTAACTTTACACTGATATTGGGAAATATAGATCAATGTGTAGATATTGGAATGACACCTGATATATTAAGTGGGAAAGAGAAGTTGTAGAACATTCCGTTTACTATATTGACACTTATGTAAAAGAACACACTCATAGATTTGTGCTTAAATATTGAGATAAAAATGCCTAGAATAATAAATGATACACTATTCACAGAGGTGACCTCTCTGGAGTAGTATCACTGGAGTGGTAGGGAGGGGTATTTTTTTTATAAATTTCATTTTGTATCTGTTTATGACAAAATTTTTTATAATGGACACATTACTTTTATAATAAAACTAGAAATCTTGTTGTCTTTAAAAAAATGGGTAAACAATAAAGAAATTAAGTCTGTCTGCCCTAGATTCATTAGGGAAGAAAATTAAAAAATAAAATTTACCCAAGGTTAAACTGAGGTCAAGCTACAAATTTTAGTGTCAATTTCTTTTTCTCTCTTACCTTTTTTGATATTTCTCTATACACATGATACATTTATTAGCAGATGGCTGAGTGCAGTGGCCCTCCAAAGAGTTTGCACCAGAATCAAACGTGTGCTTCCACAGGATAAAAATAGATTGGTTCAGAGTCCACAAGAGCCTCTTCCTTTTGTATTTTTACAAAACAAGCCTGCCAGGAAATTATCTGAGGGTCACCCAAGTCTGAGAAAGCACTTCTACAATGGAAAAGGAATGGGCTGGTGTAAGAGATGTTTTTTATCCTGTGTCTGACAACTGACAGCTACTAGATTTGTGACCTTGAACAGTCACATTAAACCTCCTGAGAACTCAGGTTATTCATCTGGAGAATTAAAACATCGAAACAGACGAATTCCTGGGTCTCTCTCAATGCTTCTATGGGGCATAGTACATAGGCATTTAGTAACTTTGTAAAAGTTAAGTTGCAGTGTTGAATTTTTTTCAAAAACTTAGAAAAAAATGATCAATTCCCTCAATTGTACATAAATAGGGCAAAGCAATTTGGCAATGCATATAAATAGCCATAAACCGTTCTTGCCATTTAGCCTGTGCTGAAAATTTATCTAAGCAAATACTTAAATTATAAGATAAAGCTGTATCATATACATATATGATGCATATGTATGACACATATCTATGATACACATATGCAATATACATTGTATATATATATAAATTATTTGTTGTATTATTGATAATGGTAAAATTTGAAGGGAAAATTTCCGTTTGTTTAACATTTAAAAAAAGTATGATGATGACTCAACCTAAAAAGTACCTATGCAGCATTATAAGCATAGTAATGAAAGAAAAAGAGAATTATGGAAAATGTCATAATATGTCACATGAGAAAAACAATTCACAAAATACATGCAACACATTTGCAACTACATAAAATATTCAGAGGACTTTTTACTTTCAGTTGAAGAAGTAGTAAAGTATGTGAGCCTCAACTTTAAACAAAATTACTTAGTTACTACCTTACATTTAATACATGATGATATATCTTAAAGATTTAATCTTAATATTCAGGTGTTTTATTTGAAAATGTAAGAAGTATATACTAATAGAAGGATTGGATTTCATATCACAGCTGTTTGGGAAAATGTCCTCTCTTTTTGCTAGAAACGATTTTTGAGAGCAAGTGGAGTAGGCAGAATTCTAAGATGCTCCTAAGATTCCTGGCCCTCGGTGGGTGTACACATTGCATAAATCCCTCCCCTTCGTGTGGGTGGGACATTTGAACATGATGGGTCAGTCTCTCCCTCCCTAAGGTAAGTAATATAAGACTGTCTTAGTTGACTGGACAAAGAGATGCCCAATGAAAGGAATTCTCTCACTGGGCTTGAAAAACTAAGCTGCCACTTTGTGAGAGGAGAGGACAAGGTGGCCAGGCCTCAAGGTTGGCTTCTAGGAGCTGAGAGTGTCCCCTGGCCAACAGCTGGCAAGAAAACAGGAAACAGTCCTCCAACTCTAAGGAACTGAATCCTATCAACAATCAGTGAGTTTAGAAGAGGATGCTTCCAAGTCAGCTGAGATGAGAACACAGCTCAGCCCCACCTGGATTTCAGCCTGGTGAGATCCTGAACAGAGGAGCTAGCTAACTCATACCTGCACTCCTATCCCATGGAAACTGTATGATAACCCATTGTTGCTGTTTTAAGCAGCTAAGCTTGTGGTAAATCTGTTATGCAGCATGAGCGTGACATCTTCTCATTCTTTAAAGGCCCTACAGGGTCTAATGCACTGTACTTATATTTGTGAATAAATGCTTGTTCAGTGAATAAATAAATAAATGCCTAACTCTGACCTTGAAACTGGCTTTTGGATATTTTACAATAAGATATAAGGTCCTTTTAGCTAAGTCCTTCCTATGACTCATAAGTGCCCCCCCCCAAATCATTAAAATCATCACTTAAATCCAAGGTGAAAAAAACACTAAGAAATGAAAACAAAGTATTGAGATTCATTTCCATAAGTCACCTGAGAATTTTTTTTGCCTTATTGTATTATGGTCAGATCAAGTATTTTAGAAAGGAAATGGAGAAAGAATTATGAAATATATCCTTGGTTGATTAAATAGGGGAGAATATCTGGTAAATTAAATGACCCATTCACAGCAGATGGAAGCTTATTTGTTTTCAATAATATCTGATTAAAGAAATATTATAAAATGATGCTATACTTCCTGTTTTCTCGATAACAACTAAACCCAAAACATGAAGTCAGTCGCATAAATCTGTACAACTTCTCAATCCTACCTCCATCACTTTTCAGCATGAGAGCACATTTTAACTTTTAATCAATTTATTGAAGAATTTCAATGTGACAAAGCATAAACAAGAAAAGGCTTGGTTTGTTATAACCCTGCTCCTCAACTGCCTCATACTGAGCCCTGTTTCTTATTGAGTATCAGTTTTGTCCATAGCATCTTGGCTAAATTCCAGAACTTTTTGCTTACTTTCACTTGCTTGAACATTTTTCATTATGGTATTGAAGGTCACTCTTATGCAGATTCCATATATACTTTTCATTCATGCAAGATTGAGTCTTCTCTTTTATCTGACCCCCCAGTTATAAATCTAAGCAGCATCCCTTTTATACATGCATCTCTTTTTAAAACTATCCCCCACTTGCCCAATGCTGCAGGAATTCTTGAAAAATGTGGACTGTTGTTGCCTGCTTCCCTGCTCCACCACAAACACACCCTTAATGGTCAGCTATCACAGTGTCCATATTCCTCTTGAGAACCAAGAGTTCACTGTTGCAATGAGACAATGGAAGGTGTCAATCCTGGCTTCCCCTTTGCTTGGCAAGCCCCACCTAGCATCTCTACCAATTATTATTTCCTTTTCCTGAGTAGCAAATGGGTGTATCAGAAAGTCCTCTGGTCATCCGAAATCCAGCCTGGTAAAGGAAATTATATATTCTCTTCCATGTATACACACCCAATCTTCAAGAGTGATGCATCTGGGATTTCCCTCCCTTGTATCTACTAAAAAACTCTTTCTCCATGAAAAATGCATGTTCTAGGAAGTCCAATAATCTTGGTAAGTTTTTGTAATATTGCCTGGGCTAGGTGGGATTGCAGGTTGGGGAGTTGATGATTCCCGAAAATGTTCACTCGGTAAAATAGAAAGGGATGCTATCAGTGCTTGTTACTCTCACCATTGGCTTTAGAAGCAGTTCCCGGAAACAAGAAAACATCACGTTGCACCTTCTATTTCCACTTTGTATCAGGACTTGCCATAAATCAGTGGTGTGCTTTATAATCAAACTGTTTATCCAATTATCTACAGGCAAATGAGTTGGATTTCTTAATATTTGTATTAAATCATAGAAGTATAGCTATAAAGATTTGTCACATGGTGGCAGATACTAAGTCATATTTAGCGTTTCCCTAAGGGTAGTAGAAAGTGCACAGTAACTAATTGTTAATAAATATTTCCTTTTTGGAGTTAGAGAAGAAGTAACACTGACAGCTAGTCTCCCTGTTTATTTGCAAGTTCAAAGGAACCATAGAATAAAGGAAGGAGATTGGTTACAAAGGGAATATGACAACCAAAATACTCAGACTGGAATGGGCTATAATATTAGCATGGGACCAATAGTGAAACCAACTTGAGACTCAGCCACGGAAGTAATAAATTAAGAAATTCTTTTTTTCCCTGTCCACATATGGCACTGGCTCTATCAATTTGGGCAGGATTTTGCCTGTAGGTGTAGCATTTTTCCAGTAGGGCAGATGGGGAGATAGAGAACATTGCATAAGGTAGCCTGGTATAAAGCTGCCTTCTGCATAAGGTACATGGAAAACTTGAAATTCAAACTAATCAACAAGCATTTGTTGAGCACCTATTCTCAACAATAAAAACTGCGATTGTGCCATCATTTGGGACCTTTAAATTCAGTAAGATTTCACTATTTACCTACCAATTTGCTAATGCATCTCCTACTTATTAATCAGCTGCTATCAACTAGGCACTGTGCTAATCTATAACTACTTCATCCTTACTATGGTGACTTTATCATGAAATACATTATTATTATCATTATTATTATTAGTGTATTTTTACTACTACTATGCTAAACACTGTAGTTAAAGGGAACATTCTAACCTTCATCATTCTCTGAGGAAATAATAATAATTCCTGGGTAAGTAGTGTTGGTTTTTGACTGAATTTAAATGTAAACACGTAGTCCTCACATCTAATATGAGGTACTCAGGACTCAATCTTTCTCTGTTATGAGTGGGAGACATACTATGTTATAACATCTGTGTTGTACATGTCTATGCTCAATATAAGCCACACTCACATGGCATGATAAAAAATCATGTCTAAAACCCTATTGTTAAGTAGTAAACTCCTTTAGTAATTGTATTCCTTTGATCTGAGATTACTGTGAAAAATGCCCATGTAGACTTCCTGCAACCTCTCTACTATGGGGTTATAATTCTCTGCTCTGGCTAATATGTCAATATCTTATCATTTCTGAAAGATATTTCCTGCTAGGGACAGATAGTGAACAGACATGAGAATGAACCATATGGTTCTTTGAAATAGTAGGCACAGAGAAGGGAGGAAAGACTTTCAGATTTGATACCTTTGATGTCCACCTCCTGCCCAGAAACACAAGGACAATACCCTCTCTAACAATCTTGTTAAATGACTACTGGCCAAAGTAGCAACGTATTTTATATTTGTGCTTTTAAATTGGAATACATGTCAACTTTTGCCACTTTTATTCTCTCAGGAGTGTTTTAAGAAGGATTGCTGAGGGGAGTTAATTTAATAATGGACACACTGCCCCAGCAATCAATCTGGTCATCTGTCATGTTGCCAGGGAGGCAGTGGATTATTTCAAGTCCAGGAAATAAAAAGGACAGGAAAATATGTGATGAAATCGGCCATTATGAAATTTGGCTAAGACCTGAGAACATATGCCTTTACTTTTATATTAAGTGACAGAGGACCTGGAAAATAATAAGGTTATTGCCTTGAATATAAACTGCATGAAAAGATGGAACTTGGAGAAATTATTTAACCATTCTTCCATATTGACAAATGATATTTATCTCCCCAAAATTTATTTTTACCCTGATCGGATCCATTCCTCACACAACAACAATGATAAACTTAAAAAGTAGGTTAGAGAAAATTATGGTAGATGCAAATTGATGCATAGAATCATGAAGTAAATTATAATTACAGCAAAAAAGTAAAAATAATAAGCATAGGAAATCCCCACTTGATAGAAATAAACAGAAAATAAAAACCAGCACAATCAGAGGTGAGCAGATGTGATTACAGAAGGCCCAAGAAACTCAGAGAGGTCATCTGGCCAGTACCCCCAGAGGAATGCAAGGCCTTGTGTACTTGTAAGCCAGGAATTGTAACTGTGGCCTCTGTATTGACAGGGACACTGAGTGCTGCACCTTCAATGGAACAAAGCCACCTCTTAGTCCAGGAAGTTAACAAGCTGCCTGGGCACTAGGTGTCAAAAAAAAAAAAAAAAAAAAAAAAAGGTATCCTGTAAATAATAGAATTATGTAATCATATGACTGGGTTTTATGCAGATTTAGAGTAAATTTATACAAACGATAAATTATCTCAAAGTAAACTTAAAGTGTAAAATTGTTTTGGGCTAGTGAGTACTTCGATGTGCATGGTAGAAGCAAATAGAAAACTAGTCTGAAGGGTTTTTCAAAAGTGAGGCCTTGGGATATTTTCATAGAGGAAAACAAGCCATATTTCAGATAGAGTAATCACAAATCTGCAGAGAAGATAAGAAAAACATCTCCCATGAATGTGAGCAAGCAGACCCAACATACAGGAGAATTTGATCCCAAGAATCTCAACATGGATGAAAAATGAAAAAAACAAAAGCAAAAACAAAAACAAAACCTACACAATAATGATGTTTAAATTCTTAAAGATATAAGAGGGAATAAACATTTCAATAAAGGAAAATAGACACAATTAGCAAGCATACTATGATTTGAGATAGAACTAGAACTTACTCAATCAAAACAAATACAGCAACTGGCATAAATACATTAGCGAATGTGTTAAAAATATATGAATGAAGTGAGAATTATTAAACTTTAGGATAGATTTTACGAAATCACTCAGAATTCAGTCAAAAGAGATAAAGGTATAGACACTGTATGGAGACAAACATGGGAAGAAAAGAATGAGAATACTCAACAAATGTCTAATAATAGTTTGAGAAGGAGTGAGTAAAGATAAATGACTAATAAGCAATAAGCAAAGAATTTTTGAAGAACTAATTAAGTACATAACTACTCAGATAAAATATTAGGGTAAATAAAGATAAATAGACCTCTAGACACAGTGTTGTGAAACTGTAGACAGTCAAGAATAAAGAGAAGGCAACTGCAGAGGAAAGGCAGATTCCCCACTAAAGAATAACGACTAGATCGAAACTAGATTTCCTAACACGGCAACACTGGGTTGAAGCTAGCAGAAAACTATCTCCAAGTGCTGAAGGGAAATAACTGTCAATTTAGATATACACCTAAGCTGTAATTCAGTGTCCACAGTGTGTTGTGGAAATAAAGACATTACACATAAAGATTAGAGATCTTTCCAATTTCAGGTCCTTACTGAAAAATGTACAAACTTGCACTATACTTCAGAAAGAAGAAAAAAATTAACCACCCAATTTTGGAGTATAATGAAAAAATTGTGAATTAAGAAATTAGTAGTTAAACATAAAATTAAGTTATCATTGACTCAAGAAAACAAAGGTAATATTAGCTACTTTGGAGAATTAATAACAAATAGGATTAATATGAGGCTATACTAACAAGAAAAGTGGTAATTGGATAATCAGAAATGTAGTATTCTGAATTCCTGATATTATTTGGAATAAATCTGGGGATGGTAGTTGATGACATATTTTATAAAGTCAAATGTATATATTAAATATTTAAGATAATTATTTGAAATAATAAAAAATTTTACTCTACATAACAAATAGAATAAAAAACCACTTAAACCAACAGAAGGCAGGAAAGATGAAAAGATAAAAGAAAAAGCAGGTTAAATAAAGTTATAATATGGTAGACACTAATTTAAAAGTATGAAATATCCATATCAAAATAAATAGGCATAAAGTTTAGCTACATACAGTAGAAGAACTAGAAGATCATAGCAGATCTATAACAACCAAATAAATAGAAATGCTAATTAAAAACTTCCCACACAGAAAATTTGAGTCACGTGACTTCTCCTGTGAATTCCACCTTATCTTTAAAAAAAGGATTAGTATCAGTCATTTATTACCATTTCCAAAGAATGAAAGATGAGGAGCAATTCCATATTTATTCTATGAGGCTAGCATTAACCTGATACCAAAACCAGACAAGGACATCACAAGAAAAAATACAGACCAATATTTCTTATGAAAATATAGGGAAAATTCTAAGCAAAATGCTACCAAACCAAATCTAGGAGTATATAGAAAAAATTATAGACCTTAAATAAAAGAGATTTAATACAGAAATGCAAAGTTGGTTTAATATTTGAAATTTAATCACACTAATATACCATATAGTATAAAGAGAAAAAAGAAACATAATCATCTCATTTTTTAAATTTCAGAATATTATGGGGGTACAAACACTTTGGTTACACAAATTGCCTTTGTACTGCCAGAGTCACAGCTACAAGCGTGCCCATCCCCCAGACAGCGCACACCACACTTGTTAGGTGTGAATTTACCCATCCCCTCCTCCCTCTTTCCACGTGCTTGGCACCCAAATGAATGTTACTTCCATATGTGCCTATGTGTTGATTGATTAATACCAATTTACTTGTGGTGTTTGTTTTTCCATTCTTGTGATACTTCACTTAGAACAATGGGTTCCAGCTCCTATCAACGATAATACAAGAGGTATTAATTCACCATTTTTTATGGCTGAGTAGTACTCTATGGTATACATATACCACATTTTATTAATCCACTCATGTATTGATGGGCACTTGGGTTGTTTCCACATCTTTGCAATTGTGAATTGTGCTAATATAAACATATGAGTACAGATATCTTTTTTATAGAATGTCTTTTTTGCCTTTGGGTAGATATCCAGCAGTGGGATTGCTGGATCAAATGGTAGGTATACTTTTAGTTCCTTGAGATATCTCCATACTGCTTTCCATAGAGGCTGTACTAGTTTGCCATCCCACTAATAGTGTATAAATGTTCCTTTCTCTTCGCATCCACACCAGCATCTGTTGTTTGGGGACTTTTTGATAAAAGTCATTCTCACCAGACTTACGTGATATCTCATTGTGGTTTTGATTTGCATTTCCCTGATGATTAGAAATGCTGAGCATATGTTTGTTGGCCATTAGTTTATCTTCTTTTGAAAAGTTTTTGTTCATGTCCTTTGCCTGCTTTTTAATGAGGTTGTTTGATTTTTTTCCTTACTGATTTTCCTGAGTTCTACATAGATTCTAGTTATCAGACTTTTATTGGATGTATAGCATGCAAATATTTTTTCCCATTCTGTAGGTTGTCTATTTGTTCTAATGATAAATTTCCTTGGCTGTGCAGAAAGAAGCTTTTTAATTTGATCAGATCCCATTTGTTTATTTTTATTATTGCTATTACTGCTTTTGGGATCTTCTTCATAAATTCTTTTTTTCTTCTTCATAAATTCTTTGCCTAAGCCAATGTCTATAAGAGTTTTTCCAACATTTTCTTCTAGAATTCTTATAGTTTCATGCCTTGGGTTTAAATCTGTTATTCATTGTGAATTGATTTTTGTGAGGGCTGAGAGGTGTGGATCCTGTTGCAGTCTTCTACATGTGGCTATCCAATTTTCCCAGCACCATTTATTGAATAGGGATTCTTTTTCCCAGTGTATGTTTTTGTCCGCTTTGTCAAATATCAGGTGGAAATATGAGGATGGCTTTATATCTGGATTCTCAGTCCTGTTCCATTGGTCTATCTTTGTTCTTATGCCAGTACCATGCTGTTTTGGTTACTATAGCCTTGTAGTCTGGTAAATTGATGCCCCCAATTTGGAGAACAAGTGACTTAGTCTTAAACAGAAATTTATTTATCACAGTTCTGGAGGCTAGGAATTCCATGAGCAAGGCATCAGTGAATCACGTTGTATGGTAAGGGCCACATCCTCCAGAGGGGATGAATGTTGTGTACCCAAGTGGCAGAAAGTGGAAGGGCAAGAGAGCTAACCACTGTGGAAAGCCTGAAGCCCTTATGACCTAATTACCTCTTAAAGGCTCCATGTCTTAATACTATCACAATGACAAACCTGAATTTTGAATAGGACACATTCAAACTATAGCAACAAACATCTGACAAAATCTAACACCAATTCACGAATAAATCAAAAACAGAAACCTCAATGAACTAACAAGAGAAGTTAACTTTCTGAATATAATAAATGATATACAAAATCCAAACATGACATTGCACATAATGGTGAGACACTGAATTATATTCTTCTAAGATTAAAAACGAGGTAAAGATGTCTGTTCTTGCCACTGCTCTTCATCATTGTACTGGAGGTTCTAGCCATGGTAATTAGGCAAATAAATAAACAAATGGCATCCACATAGGAAAGGAAGAAACACAATGTCCTTTGTAGATGCCATGATGTTGTATAGATAATCCTAATGAATGGATAAAAAAATATTAAGAAACAATGAATTAGTTCAGCAAGTTTGCAAGATACAAGACCAATACACACAAAAAATCAATTGCATTTCTACACATCAATATAAACAATCTGAAAATGCAATTTAAAATCTTCATTAACAATAGCATCCAGCATAGTAAAATATAAGTGAGAGCATGTAGTATTTATCTTTCTGTGCTGGTTTATTATATTTAACATAACGTCCTCCAAGCTCATCCATGTTGCCATGAATGGCAGAATTTTTTTTCACTAAATAATATACCATTGTACATACATACCACATTTTCTTTATCCATCTCTTGTTGGAAATTCAGGTTGATTCTATATCTTATCTCATGGAAGTAGAGTGTAGAATATTGGTTACTAGAGGCTGGGAAGCAGAGGAGAGACGAGTGACGATAGCCGCAGGGTGGTTAACAGCTACAAAGGTACAACTAGATAGGAAGAATAAGTTCTAGTGTCTATAGCACTATAGGGTGACTATAATAAACCCCAATTTGTTGTCTATTTGTTAAAAGACTAAAATAGTTAAGGGTAAATTTAACAAAAGATGTGAAGACTTGTATATTCAAATTTAAAAACATTATTGAAGGAAATTAAAGATGGTCAAAATAAATGGAAAGTCAGTCCATACTCATGAATTAGGGTGAAAATATTGTTCCATGATATCACCCCCCTAATCAATGTATAGATTCAAGACAATCCTTATTTGAAAAAAAAAATGAAAGATTCAGAATAGCTATAATAATCTTGAAAAAGAAAATCAATGTTGTAGGACTCAAACTTCCTCATAGCGAAAGTTACTAAAATACTATAATATTCTATAATTAAGACGATGAGGTACTGGAATGAGGATTCCAATACAGATTAATGAAACAACATTGAAATTAACAGTTATATTTATTGTTATATAAGTTATATATCTAAGTCTTAATTTTTATTATTACATAACAGTAAGTCATTATCCTATATGATTTTCGATAAGGGCCTCAAGATTATTCAATGGGGGCAAAATAGTCTTTTCAACAAATTGTGCTGGGACAATTGGATATCCATATGCAAGTGATAAAGTTGGACCCCTTTTTCAACATATGCAAAGGGTAACTCAAAATTGATCAAAAACCTAAATGTAAGAGCTAAAACTATAAAACTCTTAGAGAAAACATTGGAGTAAATGTTCAGTGTTGAGAAAAACACTGAACTCTTTTTTTTTTTTTTTTTAATAACTTCCCTTTTTCCCCCAAGTCCCAGATGGATGCCTGAGCAGGCTATGGGTTTGTGTCACAGCTGCAAAACTCAGGACCAGAGGCCCTGTAGTTTTTGAACAAATAGCACACATTGTAACAAGCAGCAAACAAGTCAGCTCCCTTACCTCCAGGGGGAATGAGCAGTTTCCTGAAGTCACACTTGATCTACTTAGTTGCCTTTGTGACTCCATAGAGAAACTCAAAATAGCAGGATACAGAGAAGCATTGCTGTCTCGCACACCCAGCAAGAAAGAGCGTGGAGGCTCAGGGACCCTGCTTCTACCAATATGTTAGGTTTTATCTACCCAATTTGTTGGTAAAACATTGAACTCTTATGAGAAACCAATAACAATTACATACCTGTAAAATCTCAAATATCAGAATATTAAAGAACATAAATCTTAGAAGCCCAGGGGAGAAAGAAGAAAATCACAAGATATTATGGGATATTTTAATCTGAATGATAATGAAAATGAAATATATCAAAAATTTTGGAATACAGCAAAATCATATTTAGTGAAGAATTTATAGCTTCGTATGTATACATTAAAATGAAAAATGTTTCACTCGATGATCTAAATTTCACCATAAAATGTTTGAAAAAGAATAGTGAATTAAAGTAAAAGTCAGTAGACAGCAGGAAACAATAAAGATCAGACAACAATGAAACCAAAAACAGATACATAACACACAACTCACAAAACCTGAAACTGATTTTTTGAAAATATTAATAAAACTGATAACTTGTAGTAAGGCTGAACCCAAAAGGACCAAAGAACAAATAAACAATAGTAATGACTGGAGAACCAACACACACGAACCAATGCTCCCTATGCTGTCTTCTCTTTTGGGATCTCATCTGTCTTGTTAGCACTCCACTGTCTTCTGACGTATGCTGTGTGCTGGTAAGCCTGCTTGCTGCATGTACTCTGGTATAAAATAGCCGTTAGCGAGTACTTTGTAAGTTTCAGCCACTAAAGCTTGATAACTTCAGTAGGTAAAAATAATCAGGGCTGCTTTCTTGGTTATTGTTTTGGCAAGGAAGGCTTTCAAGGTGTGAGTGATTCGCTGACTTCTTGACCAGAGGAGACACATGAAATAGAAGGGAAAACTCATTTGCTGCCTAATCACAGAAGGAATGAGGTGATAAATAGAGTTAAATCGAGGGGCTGCAGGTGAGGCGATGGATGTCTTACAGCTACAAAGATTTACCGTGTTATTTTCATTTCATGTTATGTGTTTACTTTGAGACAAGTAACCCAAAGGAGCCAGTGGTGAGTAAATTAGAGTATTATGACATCTCCAGGATAAGAACAAAACAAAACCAAACACAAAACTAACTCCTAGCTCTTTCTGTACCCATTTGTTACATAGTTTCTTCCCTGTTAAAGACAGTCCTTTAAAAGTGACTTGGCTATGCTTATATCTTATCACCTCCCAATCTTTCCTAACTTACCCCAATAAATTTTCATTCCCATCACTTCATCGAAATCCTTAGCACTTTCGTCTTGGTCACACATTTCTAAGTGCCATACACAACTCTGACTGCTTACTTGTTCTCTCAGTGGTGCACACAAAAAATATTGAAGAGCCCTACGGGGGCATTTGGGGTGTGAGTTCCCCACTTCAGTTCTTGCCGGCACCAGATTCCAAGGACTCAGATACCAAGTCAGCCTCACAGAGAAAATAAATAAAGAAAGAAAGAACATCTGTAACTGCTTCGCCGCAGCTTCTGTTATCGCTCTGAGAAAGCAGAGGGAAAAAAGCCATTTTTACTCTTTAAAACAACAAGCAACTTTCCCTCAGGTGCCTGGCACTACCCTCTGTCTTTTTCCAGTGCTGTCGCCACACTCTCTCTCTTCTTTCTTTCTTCCTTGAGAAAGTAAAATAAACGTTCTCTCCTAAAGCTATTCTACTCCTGGTGTGAGAATTCTTTCTCCAGCCCACTCAGTGAGGAACTAGTGAGGTCCCCACCCTAACACATCTCTTCCTGTCTGTACTGACTCCACCTCAGCCCGATGACGTTATTCACCACTCATTTGCTCACATGCCCAACTTATATATCGTCTATATCTCTCTTGAGTTCAAACTCATATATCCTGCTAGCATACTGGATATGTCTTATTGGATGTCAAATACGCATCTTGAACTTAATATATTTGAACTGTGCCTGTCTCCAGATCTGCTATTTCATGAGAATTTTCCAGTAAATGGTACCTTATTTGTTTTTTCTAATGCCATTCAGGTCACCAAAACCTTTTTGGCTCTTTCATTAAACCATAGCCATAATCTAAAGTGAGCACTTCTCACTACTGTCTCTGCTAGGTCACCACCCCGATGTCTACGTGGCTTTCCTTTCTCACCTGAACTACCACAAAAGCCTCTTGACTGGTTTCCCTGTTTTAACTGTAGTACACAAGAATTAATTCTCCACTTGGAAGGCAGTATGATTGTTTTAAAATAGAAATCATAGCATACCATTCTTTCCAAATCTCAAATTTCAAATCTAGACTTCCATCACAGAATAAAATTCTAAGTCTTCTCTCTGACCTACATAATCCTGACTACTTCTCTGACCTCACTTTCTGTCATTATTCTTCCTGTTCACTTTGTTATAGACACACCTGTTCTGATGATGTTTCTTAAACGTTTCTGGCCTCAAAAACATTCTACTTGCTATTCCCTCTCCTAAAATGCTCCTCCTCAGACAGTCGCATGACTAACTCACAAATTGTAGGAGACTGTTGTCCTTTCCCATTGCCATATGATCTGCAGTGATTCCCTCAAGGAAGAGAATCCATTCCTGCCCAGTGGACACCAGGAATGACCATGTGACTTGGCTTGGCTGATAGAATGAGAGCAGAAGTGATGAATGACACTTTGCAGAATCATCAAGAGCCAGCCGCCTGTGGTTCTTTGATTGCCATTAAGGCAAATACATACCTACTGTTGGTCCATGTGTCTATGTCTTTCCCGAGCCCCAGTTAAATCTAGTAATAATGTCTGGGAGGAAATTAAGGAATTAGACCGTGTCTACAGAACTTGGAATAAGAACTATATGAATTGGATATCAATAAGATTCTGAAATTGATTAAATTCAGTAGAAGGCAGGAGGTTAAAACCAGAGGTAGCCCTAAGAACATAAAGTGCAACCTCTTCTAGACCAGTTATTTCACAGAAATTTTAGGGAAGGCATTGGACTCTTCATTAATTAATAAATGTGAATTTGTATCAAGCTTTTCTAGATCTTGGGGAAAGGTTTGACCCTGTTATATCTAGATTATGTTTACAGAAAACTTACAATAAATTCTCAATTTTACCAGTTAAGTATAAACTCTCCACTAGTAATAAAACGTTTTCGGTTTTTCACTTTTAAAAAATGAAAGGTGGCTCCAAACTTGTAAATACCTGCATACAAATCTATTTTATAAAGCAGAATCAAAACTTAAATGAAATAAGCAGAGATCATTGGAATTTATTTCTAGTCATATAAAATTATACCAAGATGAGTGTTCTGCAAAGCAGGATGAAGCCTCTTTGAAGTAGGAGTGAATTTGCTTTGATCACAGTTATTCATTCTGAAGTTGAAAAGAGAATAGAATTAAACTAAAAGATTGGCTTCTGAGTTCACTGGCTTGGGATTATCTATTTCTGTGTAATAAACCATCACAGAACTTAGTGGTTTCAGTTATGCTCTCTCACAGCTATGTGGGCTACTGGCCCCAGCTGGGTGGTTGTCACTTGAGGTCTGTTCGGTGGTGGATGAAGCTGCAGTCAGACTTGGCTGATTGTATTCTGAAAATGGCTCACTCACATGGATGGGATTTGGTGCTGGCTCCAGGTTGAGAACTCAGTTATGTCTGTGGACTGAATGTCTACGGAGGGCCTCTCCTTGTGGCTTGGAATTCTCACAGGGGCAGTGAGGATCTCAGAAGAGGTCTGAGAGCCGGCATTCCAAAAGACCCAGGCAGAAGGTGTAATGCTTTGTGTGACCCAGCCTTGGAAATCATGCAATGTGGCTTACTTCTGCTTTTTATCAGTCAACGGAGTCACAGGATCAATCCAGATTCAAGGAAAGGGAACTAAACTCTACCTCTTGGTAGGAAGAATGACTAAGAATTTGTGGCTACCTATAATCTACCATACACGATGAGTTTTCAGTTGCATCTGTGGTTAGACTAAGGATACCTGGATCCATATTAACACCTGGTGTCAACAAACAGAACAGAAAGTAGACTTCTAAGGAGATTCATAAAGTGACTAAACTATTGAGAAGTTATACACACACACATGTACACACACATGTATCTTATTGCAAATGGAATATTACTAAGGGTGAGCAAGGGCCACTTATGTGAGTCAATTTTCTTTCTCTCTTACTGAAGTCTATCAGCATTTTAAGAAACAAGAAATAATTGTAAATGCATTCCTGTGAACTACCGCTCCTTCAATTGAGTCTCTTGTGATAATTTTATTAGCTATGCTTGCCCTAATATGTTTAAAGTCAATGGACTAATCGAGGTGAATGGGTTTGTACATCTAACCATTATGGTATTACAACTAGGAGAAGAGCTGAGGGAATGTATTTTAAAAATGTGGTTGAAATAGCATATTATCACACTTAGAGTCAAGGATCTAATGAAGATATTCACAAGTCAACTGGTTTGATTACCTAGGTCTCCAGAGAAGCAATTGACTAAAATTCCGAAGAAAGGTTGTTTATAGTCTTCTTTAAAAACGTCCTTATCAATTATAAACTTTCTTCTTAGCCTGTTCTCCTTAGCTTGTTCTAATTCACAGTCACGATAACACTATTCTTCCTTGTTTCCACAGTGAAATCCTTGAGATCAAGGACTAATGTCTTGAAAATACCTGTAGGTACTGCACCTGGCACTTTATAGACAACAAATAATAAAGGGATTGTGTATTAAAAATAATATTTGATCATCTTTGAAGATGGACAGTGATGACCAACAGTCTTTCTAAGCAATTTTATTACACAAAATACTTGAAGACAGCAAGTATTTTTCGGGCAAAGCAATTCTAACTTATTCAACAAACACTTAGGAATACTCACTATGGGCATAGCACCCTATGCTAGTGTCTAAAGAGGAAACATAGCTATAAAATGCTATCTTATATTCTATACACATGAGGGTTTGTTAATTGATCTGGTTCACTGTTAAGGTGGTGTGAGGATGTTTAAGTTATTTTCACTTATAATACAAAATATTTAAGATAAATTGACTTTTTTTGCTCCTTTTCAACACGAAAAACAAAACAATCTAATATATTTGTTAGAAAAAAATTGGAAAAAATAACCATGTTACAAAAGAGGTATTACTTGTAGTCATTCAGTTAAAGTAAAATTGTATTGGAACCTATTCTGACAGATGTGTGAAAAATTCTAAGCCTCAGGCTTAGAGGTAATAAGCGAATGTGTGATTTAAGAAGCAGTGTTAACAAGAAGCAGGGAAATCTTAAGACTTTCCTTTTCTCCAGGGCACTCTCAGACCAAGAGAGTGATTAGCTGTTCACCATACTCCTTTTTCTATTCTTCTTGCTAGTCTCCATGTCTCAACCTGCGGGACGCTACAAGACTGAGATGTAGATAAAGCAAGGTGAGCCAAAGTGATGCATGCCACGAAGAATGCCCCAGTGCCTAGCTTACGTTATTTTTCCTGCTTTGCTCCATAAGATAAAGCAGGAGTTAAGACTCCCCACCCTCACTAGCCCTGCCCTCCATTAATCTGGAATCCCTAGAGACCGTTACATGTGTAAACATTAAAAACATTTATTTTTCTGACCCATTATATTGCTGGGTCCATTTATGCAGCCTAGCCTACCCCAACTAATACATCATATCAGGCAGAGGAAAAGACATTTGGATTCTACGTTAAACTAGCTTCTATCAAGTTTTGAAAGAATGTCTATGACTATGATTTGACAAGTGTGTCTAAATGAATACCTTTCACATGCAATTGGCTATATGCTATCTGAAATTATAGTGTAAGTTTTGGAATTTCATTATGTAAAAAATTAAACCACAAAATCCTGACAGATATAATTTTTCGTGAATGTTATTAAGTTGACAACTATAGGTAATAATGTTTCATTCTATAGATATTTAAATAAATGTTAATTTTGATTTGGCAATTTTTTTCTATTAGGAGGCGATTGCATTTTTTTATGTGTCTATAATTACTTAGACACATGAAAATTACTTAAATAGATACTCACTGCATTCAAAGGCATAATTCCAATTCCCAAAAGAACTAGAAAATGGCTGGCTGTTTGTCTCTTAATCTTTGCGATATATCCACTGCTTTTCATGTAGTGTCAGGCACACCCTAAACTCATAATAAGCAGTTATGGAGTGAACTGTGAAGAAGGAATTCCAGTCCTGAGTCAGGCTCAGTGGTGCACAACTGTAGTCACAACTAGTTGGAGGCTGAGGCAGGAAAATCGTTTGAGCCTAAGAGTTCAAGACCGACCTGGGCAAGAGTTGGAGACTGACTTGGGCAATATAGTAAGACCCTGTATATAGATAAAAATAGAATTTCAGTCTTGATTAAATTTGAACACCAGACAGTGAATATCAATGTAGTCACTTAGAAATTGGGTAAACCTTTAGAAAGTGAGGGTCCAAGATAGGGAGTGAATCATATTGGTCATAGACCAATAGGCAGAACAAAAATACCAGTCCAAACCAGGATCAGAGATTGAAAGATGTTGATCCTGAGTTCCTTAAAGAACCAAAATTTCCACTGTCCAGAAACTATAATGATCCCTGGATTTACAGGAAAAGCTGACTTATCTCAAGTAGTTTGGGGGGGTTTACAGTAAGGCAAAATACAAGAATACCTTTGTATTCTTACTTTTTTAAATATATTTCTTCCCATAATCAGTTACCCTACTGTTTATTTTTTCCAAATTAGCTTTAAACAAGAAGACTGGGGATAGACATAACGAAGAAGACTTGACTAACCGTGGATATTTTCTAAGGAGACACTCCTGTATTTGGGGATGTGCGCATCTATCAACCAATTTTCCTTTATCCAAGTACCCCTTTTTCATTTAAAAATTAAGGTATAATTTATTTATAGTTCAATGCACAGATCTTGAGGGTACAGCTCGATGCATGTAGTCAAATGTGTATATGCACATAAATAAAACCTTCATCAAGAAACATGATGTTTCTGTCAGCCCAGGAACCATCTCTGTGCCTCTTTCCAATCAATGCTTAAACTCCTGGAGGAAATACTCCTTTGATTTCTATCCCAATAGCTTAATTTTTCTTTTTGTTGAATTCTATGTAAGCAGAATGATATAGTATATATTTTTGTTTCTGCATTATTTTATCCAATGTAGTGTTTTGAAGATTTATCCATGCTTTGTGAATACAGTGTCTTTTTTTTAATTGCTGAGAATATTTTATTTACTTGATCATCATTCTTTTGGATACGGGTATTTCCTGCTATGAACATTTTCTTATTTTGTATATTTGTCTTTTGGTGTGGTCACATGCTCTTTTGTTTATACCTAGAAGAGGAACTGGTAGAATCTATTATATATTTAACTTTACGTAAAATTGTCTGTAAGTTTTTCAAAGTGGTTGCATTATTTTTCACTCCCTCCAGACATATGTGATAGTTCCCATTGGTTCAAATCCTTATTAACAATTGATATTGTCCAGCTTTTTAATTTATTTTCATTCTAGTAGATGTGCAGTAGCATGTCATTGTGGATTTGAGTTTCCCTGATGTCTAACGACATTGAGTATCTTTTCATGTACAGATGGTCTCTGACTTATAGTTGTTTGACTTATGATTTTTTGACTTGATGGTGGTGCAGAAGCTGTATGCATTTAGTAGAAATTTTACTTCGAATTTTGAATTTTGATCTCTTCCTTGGCTGGTGACATGTGATAGGATACTCTCTCGGGATGCTGAGCAGTGGCAGAGAGCCAGTCAGGCACGCGACCGTGAGAATAAAGAACTGACACTCTACAATGTACTGTGCTGCCAGATGATTTTGCCTGGTGCATAGTAAGCACTCAAGAATAAATAGTATTATTGTTCAACACTATTGTATATGTCATTTATTTTCTCACACTCGTCACTCTATTGCTCCTCTTTTTTTTTACTTTCGAATTACCTAATTAGAATTTAGATAATTTCTAGTTCTAGTTCTAGTTCCAGTGGGTCTTCTGTTAAAACCCAGAACTTCTTTGCATGTTAAAGTGCCACCAACTCAACCATTCCTAAATCAGCCTGACAAACAGAGGATACTGATGAAAGGCAACTGAGAAAATAGTTGCAATGTTTAAAAGATTTTACACATAGTTATGTTTTAAATTTAATTCTCCGTCACAACTCTTGTTTAATGAATTACATGATGATTTAATAAATGAATTAATCAACTTCTCAGAGAACTTAATCAACAATTAGTAATTTCAGCTGATTATTTTAGAAACAAATGTATTTGAACTTCTACATTTTACTAAGGCAAATGCATTGAACCTGCACTGTTATTTATTTATAAATTGGAAAAACACAATATGACAATGATTATATTTGTGAAATAAGGCAACGAGGTATAACTTTCATAACGTTTTGCTCTGAACTGCTAAATGTGTTGCTTAAAATAAACCGTGAAATGTATTTTTGATATTCATTTGTTGAATATCCACATTGTACCTTCACAAAAAGTTAACTGTCTTTATAAACAATGAATATAAAAGACGACATTTTAATTCTCTCATTAATGGTGTGTGTGTGTATATATATCTGTATATATATATCTGTATATATATATACACACATATAAAATGTTTGTATATATTGGTTATTAAATATTTAGACATGTAGAGAATAATAATAAATTCCAGTTATTAAATCATACAGTGTTAAAGTTGAAATTGACCTGGCCAGAATATCAGAAAATTGTGGTAAATGGACAACACAAGTAATATATTACTATAAATATACAATTAGAAAGAAGTGCTTACAATTTTATGCATACGTGTGTGTGTGTGCAGAGCAAAGGAGAGAAAGTCTTCACATTTCTGTTTGACAAAAATCGCACAAGTATAGAATAGTAGAAATGTGACTTAGTACCGCAGTCCCCAACTTTTTTAACCAGGGACCAGTTTCAATGGAAGACAATTTTTCCATGGACCAGGGCTGGGGTGGGGGATGGTTTTAGGATGATTCAAGCACATTTCATTTACTCTGCAGTCAAACCTCTCTGCTAATGATCATCTGTATTTGCAGCTGCTCCCCAGCGCTAGCATCACCACCTCAGCTCCACCTCAGGTCATCAAGCATTAGATTCTCACAGGGATCTCTCAACCTAGATCCCTCGCATGCGTTTATGGTACGGTTCATGCTCCCATGAGCATCTAATGCCACCGTTGATCTGACAGGAGGCGGAGCTTATGCAGTGATGTGAGCAATGGGGAGCAGCTGTAAATACAGATGACGCTTCGCTTGCTCACCTGCCGCTCACCTCCTGCTGTGCAGCCTGGTTCCTAACAGGCCACAGTACTGGTCCATGCCTGGGAGTTGGGGACCGCAGACTTAATATGAACATGTGTTAAAAGACACTTGGAGTTCAAGTAATAGCAAATGCAATGGCTGTCTAGAATGAGATGTTATAATCAAATAATGACAATCAGATTTGTACAAGTGCGTGAATAATGGCACCTAAAGAATGGTGAGTGTTAATCCTGTTTAACTGGAAGTGTATACTGCCTTTAATCAAGGAAATCTTTCTTTAGAACAATGTGGAAAATAACGGTATGTGCCAAAATGAGGGTATTGGATGTTTTAAGAACTATAAGCTGTTTTATATAGCATACTGTTTAAAAAAATTCACTTTAGTCCTTTACAACTTCTTTGCTCACCTCTCACATTTGTGCTTTTAGTCTGTAGTGAGTTCAAGGGATTTTGGGGCTGACCACAGGAAATGAAATGACCATGAGGTCACAGTAATGCTGTATCAACTTATTTCTGCCATGCTTGGGGTTTTCGTGAACTCCTATGCTAGGAATCGCTAGCATAGAGTCCTTCGACCAGCCAAGCATAAAAGTTGCAGTTATGGATTCGTAGCTTGACTAGTTGCATTACTAATGGCTTACAACTGAGTCAACTCTCTGGCTCCCTCTCTCATCTGTCTGTTTTCATCATATGCTATTTGTTTATTTTCTATATCGCAGAAACAAACCAGGAAGCCTGTGTCACCAGCAGATTATATATCCATAAACCTTGCTTTCTGGATTCCTGTCACCTCTCTGGAATATCCCCCCCGCCCCCGACAGATAAGGGGTCCTTGGCTGGATGGAACCAGCTTAACATTGTTAGTTCTTTGGACCCTACTTCAGATTGCCTGGGAGAGCCACCCTCAGCAAGGTCAGAGGTGCCCCCTTGCACCTGCCTGGTTATTCAAAGCATTCTTCCCACAGTGGGTTGTCATACCTGCTTAGCTTTCAGAGCAGTGGGGAGTTTTCAGATATAATTGCTATGTCAAATTTAACATCCCAGCCATGATCAAGTGGCTCCCTGGTGGGGCTGAGACTTGGGTTTGAGTCAATGGGATGGATTTTTCTAGCAAGCCTGCTTTACACTCTGTCATTGTGGGGATCAGAAGTAATCAGATCCCTGTGAATCCATTACCAGGTTGTAATGATATCCTCTTTTTAATTGTTTCCCTGTCACCACTAGTGAGGCAAAGGCAATATACCTATTAACAAGGACCGAACCATAACCATGCAGAGCTCCAAATGACTACATCTGCCTCTAGGCAGAAACCTGGCTGCAGTCCTAGATTAGAGGTGACATAACTCTGAGACCAGCAACCCTTCTCAAAGTCATTATGCAAGGCCCAGCTCCTTCCTTCTTGGCTTGCGCAGCTCAGATGATTCATAGACACTAATTCAATACCTCAGGGGAACTGCTCTGACCTAGGATGGCATCTGTGTCATCTGAACAGAGGACATCTATGGCATTCGTACCTGCATTTATTTTCTAGTGCTGCTGTAATAAAGTACCACAGACCGGGTGGCTTAAACAACAGAAATTTATTTTCTCACATTTCTGGAGGCTAAAAGTCCAAGATCAAGGTGTTGACAGGGTTGATTTCTTCTAAGACCTCTCTCCTTGGCTTACGGATTTCCGTCTTTTCCCTGTGTCCTCATATCACCATCCCTCTGTACAAGTTTATGCCCAAATTTCCTCTTATTATAAGGATACCATTCATATTGAATTAGGGCTCACCCTAATGACCTCATTTTAACTTAATTACCTCTGTGAAGACCCTGTCTCCAAATGCAGTCACATTCTGAGATACTGGGGGTTAGGGCTTCAACATGTAAACTTTGAGAGGAGACAACATATAACAGGAGCACTTCTGACAAATTATATTAACCCAGATTGATTTTCTTCCCTGAGAAAATCCTGACCTGACCCTTATCAGGAAACATAAATATCCATTCTTACTCCCAGTAAGCCCACCTATAGGAAGGCATTGTGCATAAGTTTGAAGCACTGATTTTGAACCTATTGTCTAAATCAGTGCCACATAACCATGGAAGGATGTTTGCGTAGAAGGATGTTTGCAATTGACTTCTCCAAAACAGCACACCATGCCCTTGAAGGGGTCAGGGGAAACTTGCCCTTTTCCTGATTCATTGAAAGATCAACTCACAATTAAGGTAGATTAGTAAGAAAAAGGTTTAAGGTTTATTTACCGTGTGCATGGGGAGAATC
>RJWJ010007015.1:0-59470 GCA_004363605.1 Indri indri | reverse complement strand
CATGTGCTTCCTCTCACCCCCAAAATACACACCTGTGGTGGCAGCCAGAAGTCAGGCTCTTGCGCATTTGTGGGTTTGACCCAAGAGATCTCTTCTTGGCTAATACTGAGGAGATCTCCAGTCCTGGATCCAGGCGGCGTGGCTAGGAAGGGTTGAGCGAGGTTGTTGGAGCTGTCCGTGGTCCTGGAAGAAGACGGCCGGTTCTCTCTCTTTTTCCCAGAGAATGATGCCGCCCATCTGGAGATCCGAGAGACAGAGGCAGACATGGGCCAGGATCTGGATGGTTCAGGGTATCAGGAGGGAGAGTTGGCCTTGACTGAGGAGGTGATTAAGTCAGAGAGGGAAGAGGTTGAGACTTCTGCCTGTCAAGACACCTTTGAGGACGAGGAGGCCATGGAGTTGGACCCAGCTGCCTTAGACCAGGATCTGGAGTGCCCCAGAGAAGAGGACACAATTCGAGTGCAGGGAAGTCCTGGGTGCAAGACCTGCCACTACCTGTTGGTGCGGACCCCCAAGACATTTAGGAGGGCTGAGGTAAGTAGCACGGAAGCTACTGCAGGGAGAACAGAGTGGATTTGACCTGTGGTTCCCTATTCATTTAGACTAGTGGGTCTCAAAGTCTAGCATGCATCAGAATCACCTGGACGTCTTGTTAAAACACAGATTTCTGGGCCCCATCGCACAGTTCCTGGTTAGGAAGGTCTGCGGTGGGGCTTGGCAATTTGCATTTATAACGAATTTCCAGCTGGTGAAGATATTGTTGGTCTGGGGATTGCACTTTGAGAACCACTGATTTAGCCAAGAGGCTTTGGTATTAGATATACCCATGTTAAATCCTGGCTCTGCCTTTTATTGGATGTGCTACCTGGGCGAGTCACTTCAGCTTCCAGAGCTTCGGTATCTCCATTTGTAAAATGAAGTTTTACAAATATACATAATATAGTGCCAACCCTTTAGAGTCATGGTGAGGATTAAATGAGATAACACATGGAAAGTATTTGGAATAATCCCTAAGTCATAATAAACTCTCAATAAATGGTGGTTATAATTATTATGAATATTATCATTATATCCTACAAGATTATCCTGGCAGCTAATTAAGGAGCAAAAGAGGATTAAGGGAGGCAAGTAGATCCCTTATTTTTAACCTGGAAAGGGGTGTAGGGCTCTTGCGTGTAGACTCAGAAACTGGAGATAAATGAGAGGGCATTTTTGACTTCTCTTCTCTCCGCAGAACATCTGCAGGAAATGCTACAGAGGCAACCTCGTCTCCATCCACAGCCACAGCCTCAACAGCCACATTCTGCATTTCACTAGAAGTCTCAATCAGGCCCAGGTCTGGATTGGAGGCTTCCTCAGGGGCTGGGTAAGTAAAGGGTCAACTCCCAGGCACAGGAAGTTTTTTCTGATTGTCTTAAGGGAGCACCTGCTGGTGCCAAGCTTCAGCCCAGCAGCTAAGGTGTCCTTAGAGTGGCAGGCAATGATGTCCTAGAGCTGGCTTGTACTGGCTTTGTAGAACTGACGGTGCACATCTCTTCCCAACTCCCTGTTCAGTGACTACATGCCTGTGGCTTGAAATCAGGCATGGTGGGAGTATTTACACCAAGGAAATTGGCAATTGCTACAAACCAGGGCTCCTTTCTACTCCCCATCTTCTTACCCTCTCCCCCAGAGCTGGTTTTTAAATACCACTGGAGTCAGAAGACAGATTCCAGGTCCAGGTTGGTCACTTACTAGCTGAATAACTTTCTCTGAGTCTCAGTTTCTTCATCTCTGAAATGGGAACCTTTTTCTCTCAGGGTGGCTCTGAAATCGTGGATGAATAAGTGCCATTATATTTGGAACTCAAAGTGTGGTCCATGGGCCAGCAGTATCAGTATTACTGGTAGCTTGTTAGAAATGAAGACTCTGGCCAGGCACAGTGGCTCATGCCTATAATCCTAGCACTTTGGGAGGCCAAGGCTGGAGGATCGCTTGAGCCCAGAAGTTTGAGACCAGCCTGGGCAACACAGCGAGACCTCATTTCTACAGAAAAAACCCCAATTAGGTGAGTGTGGTGGCACACATCTGTAGCCCTAGGTACTCAGAAGGCTGAGGCAGGAGGATGGCTTGAGCCCAGAAGTTTGAGGCTGCAGCGAGCTATGATTATGCTAGTCCACTCCAGCCTGGGTGACAGAGACCCTGTCTCTTAAAAAAAAAAAAAAAAGAAAGAAAGAAAAAAGCATAATCATAATCTTGGGCTCCCCCCCAGACCTCTTGAATCAATTTGCATTTTAACAAGATCCCCAGGAGATGTGCATGAACAGTGAAGTCTGAGAAGCCTACTGTGTGTGACGGCTGGGAGAGATGGGTTGCTCTTCCATTGGCATTGCCTGCAAACCCTCAGGGACGGGTCTTGACGGTATCTGGCTCCTGGCCAGGTGGGCAGCAGTGGGTGTTCTCTGGGGCCCTGGGTCTGCCTGTCTTCCTGGACCTCTGCCCTCTGACCTAGCCTGTCACTTCTCCAGTGCCTGTGTAAGCGGTATCGCTGGACTGATGGGAGCTGCTGGAATTTTGCATACTGGGCCCCAGGGCAGCCCAAGAGAGGGGGAGGCCACTGTGTAGCCCTGTGTACCAAAGGTGAGCGGGAAGGGCACCAGGGCAAGGAGAAGGGGTGGGTGGACTCACTACTGTCCCTTTGAGCTTCCTGAACGTACCTCCTCAGACTCACACCCTCCTCCACCACGGGAGAACCAAAGTCCTGTTTGTGAGGAGGGCTGAGACATAGGGATTCTTCAAGCAAAACCAGAAGATGGGGGTGCCCTGGAGGGGGCTGGATGGGGGCTCCTTCACCACCTCTGATATGAGGGTGACAAAGTCTAGTGACAGATGTGACGAATGAGAGCAGCAGATGTGAATAAAAGGCGTGGATGAGGGAGAAGAAAGGATGTGGGAATTAGGGGTGGCTGAGAGACAAGACGCCAGCTTCGAATGGCAGATGTGGGCAACAGCACGGATGCCAGATGTGAGGGAGTTTAGTATAGTGGCTAAGACCGTATGTGCTGAAGCAAGACCGTGGCGATCTGCATACAGCGCGGCCACTTGCCAGCTGAGATGCTGAGATACAGGCAAGTTATTTATCTCCACGAAGCCTCAGTTTCCTCATCTGTGAAATGGAGCGGATGATAGCATGTACGTCTTGGCATCATGCCCCAGTCCATCTAAAAAAGTATTTAGCACATCGCCTGGCTTGCACGAAGAGCTCAACAAATGTTAGCTAGCAGGGATGTGCGGGAAGCACACAGCTGGCAGATAATAACGATGGCGTAGAAGGGACACAACAGGCGCCCGAGGAGGGAAGGAGGTGGGGCACACGCCAGACCCAGCCCGGCAGCCGACCTCACCGTGCTGTGTGCTGCTAGGGGGTGGCTGGCGAAGAGCGCGATGCTGCAGGCGCCTGCCCTTCGTCTGCTCCGCCTGAGCCAGCGCACCGAGAGCCTGCCCGGGAGCCTCCTCTGCACACCTGCGGTGTGGCCGCCCCGCCCCCGCCTCGGCATGGACCCCGTCCCCAGCCTCTCCTGGTCATGAATGCAGACTTCCCACAGCATCTCCTGACTCTCGTCCCTTTATTGCTCGCTTTGGGGTGCGCCCCAGGTCGGGAAAATCCCGCCCTCTGCAGGCGGAGCGGGTCGGCTGCGCTCGCCCCAGGGCCTCCCCGCGCTCCGGGGGAGGGGAGCATCTCGGCTGGTGGGAGCGGGGGTGGGGGCGGGGGTGGGGAGGGGTGCCCTGGCTTTGTTTGGCTGCGGGGAGGGGCGGCTTTCCAAAATGGAGGCGGTGGGGCTGATTCAACGGCTGACGTGGAATATTGAGATCCCGGCTGGCGAACACGCCACCAGGAAGTGCGGAGAAAGTCGTCTTGGGCAGCCTGCTCCTCAGGCCCCAAGCCTTTTTTGACCCCCATTTCCCATTCCCCGGCCACCGCTGTGTGAGTTCAAAACCCCCAGCCTCTTCTGAGGTGTGTTCCCGTGGTCGGATCCCAGGACGGTGGCTGTCCTCCCCTCCTCCATCCTGGCTACCTCCCCACAGGGCCGCATTCTTAGGAGGAGGCTGCCTAGTCGGGTCAGCAGGGCCCTGGAGCCAAAGGCAGGGTGTCTGGTAGCAGTGTGGTTCCCATGCCCGGTTCTGCAGCCCAGGCCTCAGCTTCTCTCTGTCCCCTACTTTCTCAGACGTTGGGGACATTGAGAGAGATACTGTTGTCACTCTTTGTTCCAGGGGAGCTACTGGGCTCCAGGAAAGATTTAGAGTTGAAGAAGTAGGGAGCTCAGACCTGAGACTAGGTATTAAGAAGGTAGAGAGCCCTGGCCTGTGTGTGTGTGTGAGAGAGAGAGAGAGACAGACAGACAGACAGACAGACTGAGAGACTGAGATGGAGACAAAGACAGATAGACACTTTTTTGAGGGGGGGGTGTTTCTATATGGGGCCCAGGGAGAATATACAACTATGTGCGTGCACATGTACATGCGTACATATATATCTTGGTGTGTACATGAGTCAATCTTTGTATATATGTGCATACCTGTGTATGTGTGAATCTATATATGTAAATGTGCATAAATCTGTGAGTCAGTGTGTATCTGTGTGTTGAGTGTGCATATATTCATATATCTTCGTATGAGTATGCCTGTATGTGTACATCTGTGAATGTGTGCGTCTGTGTAGCTTCGCACTATTATATGCCTGAATCTGTGTGTATGCACATACGTGTTCCTCTGTGTCTTTAACCAGTATGTATGTGGGTGTGTATATGTGTCGACGTGTGTCTGAGCACACCTGTGAACAGGTCTATGTGTGGGTATATGCGCATCTGTACAAGCATCTGATGGGATGTGGTTTCAGGAGCAAAAAGAACAGTTTTCCCAGGTATGCTGTGTTTCTAAGCGTGTTGGAGTTGAGGGAACAGGATAGGCTCAGAGAGTCCTGGGGAAGGTGGGTGGTGGAGAAAACAGCTGGGATGAGTCCCTTAAACATGAGCAGGCCTCTGGCAACAGGAGAATAGGCTCTGGCGCTGCCATGAACCTCACCAATGCTGGGCCCCAGGAATAGTCTCTAGGTGACAAGGCCTGTCCTCAGTAGAGGGATCTATCCATGTACCTTGGATGGAGATTGGGTCAGGCAGCTCCTAATCACAGCAGGTTGGCAGGGGTGGGCATTCTCCCCAGGGGCATGGAAGGGGAGCTGCCCAGGAGTCAGGCCCCACATAGGCCCCTGTACTGCACATTGCAATAAGCCAATTCTTGATGCCATGCTTCTAGAAGAACAGTGGCATCTCAAGGACAGGCAGTAGGGAAAGCTCTACGTAGGTGACTCTGGGACTGGTATTTCAGCCAATTGCAAGCTCCCTTTTCTCAGCCTTCACTTATCTCCCTGATGGGGAATGGATTCTAGTCAAACCTAGTGGCCCAACATCCTGCCAGCCCAAACCAGTAGAGGTAGGGAGGAGAGAGGAGAGGGGCTAAGACCTCTCCAGGCTGAAGCTTACTTGAGGCAGGCCAGGGTAGATAAGATGTCCCTCCAATCTCCAGCACTATCTGTTATTGGGCCTTGACTTCAATCCTTACATATTCATTCCTTTGGCTGTTTAAGGCCTTCCAGTCTTGAATAGCCCTTGATTAAAAAGCAAATACTCTTGAGAGAAGAAATTCCCCAGAAATGTTATCTATTAATACTCCTAGGAGGCTGATTGGCAACTTGCTGAGAACAAGGTTTTGTGAGAAAGAACACAGAAGGGAAGGATGTGTGGAATTGTCAGTGGGCATGCTGGGGTGAGAGGGGGAGAAAAGGAGCTATTAAAAAGGAGATATTGAAACAGTGACAGTGCCGTGCTCACTATTTCCAAGAAGACTAGGAATTTCCCAGTATTCTTTGCAGTAAAGATGGACTCTGCACATGCTACTCAATCCGGCCAATAGAGTGCAGTGGGAAGTGAAGTAACCCAGCTCCGGGCCTGGTCTTTAAATGATCCCTTCTGATCCTCCAGTTTTTACTTTCCCTGACTCAGTGATCTGGGAATCCATGTCTCAAATGACACAGCTACCAGACGGAGAGGGCTGTCTCACCTACCTTGTATTAAACCTTGATGTTTTACTTGTTCCCGCAGCAAAACCCGAGTTAGCCAAACTAACACATAGAAGAAAAGAAGGTGCCAACAGATTTCCAGATTTTTCCCAGATATAGCACAGAAGTCAAAATCTCCAACTCTAGATTCATAAAGTTCTAGGTTCAAGTCCCAATTCTCCCATTTCGGTTTCTTAAGCCTCAGTGTCTTCTTTTGTACAATGAGGGTTGAATTAGACAATGCCTGTCACCCACGTAGGCCAGTGCCTGCCGATGGTGAGCAATCAGTGAATGGTAGCTTTCGTGCTGAGTGATTAAAGCAGCAGTGTAGTGTTAACAATGAGCATGGCTACCAGTTCTAATTCCCACGTACTGTAAATTTCTTTTTCTATCAATAGATTAATAACGAACCATAGCAACCTCAGCAGCGTTGGTGTGAGAGTCCATGTGATTATGCTGGTGACCGTGCTGGGTAAACCACCATGCAACAGAGACAAGTTAGCTGTTGTTTTTACTACTGATATTAACCCTACGTCTAGCACACGGAAGCGGTAACAGTTCTGATACGGGAAGGACAACATCAGGCTCACTGCACACTTGCAGGCCGGCTCAGGACCACCCCGGTCTGAAGGGAAGGGAGGGGCTGGGAGAGAGGGTCCCTCCAGGACACAGCTGCCTCCATCTCCTCATTAGAGAGCATCCCTGTGACCCCAGCCTCGGTCCAGCCTCCTGAGAGCTGGATTCACCAGGGAGGCGTGGGGGATTCCTGGTTGGAGAACATGGTGTTGCCTTCACTGATGTCCCTACCAGAGAAATGAAGTCTGGTCAGATCTGTGGACACTGCCCCATTCCTGAGGCTGGCCCTGGGGGGATATTGCCCCACCATCCTGAGGACGGGGCAGTGGGTGAGGGCAGAGGGAGGGGAGGGGTGAGGTCGGGGGAGTCTTACCCCTTCTCCCGCTGGGGCGGGGGATCATTGGGGTCAGGCCTTTGCAAGTGCTCACTGTTTGAGCCTCCTGAGCTACTCCTGAGGCCGTCCCCTCCCCCAGTGCCTGCACCTTCTGTGGAGGGACCAGCTCTCCATCTGCAGGTAGGCTCCTGTCTGCTTAGACCTCATGGTTACGCCCACTCCAACTTTTCCAGAGACTTACTGCGAAGCTAATGAAACGTATACTTTAGGGCCAGTCACTTGCATGAGCCCATCCTAATATCTAATTCCACATTATTTTTCAAAAGATGCCCCCAAATTGCAGGTTCACAGAACTGAGTCTGCCCCTGAGCTCTGCCTAGGTGTGATTTCTGGGCTTCTCACTGTAGGAGGAGAGGTCAGAATTGGGATGGGAGATGTCCGGGCCAGTGGAGGGAGGGGTTCCAGCTTCCTGTTCTTGCCTCCTTCCCTGAGAAGCAGGACACCTGGGTCTCTCTTGGCCGCTAACTGTGTGGCACTGGACAAGTCATTTTCCCTTTCTGGGCTCAGTTTGCTCATCTAGAGAGTTGGATGAGACAGTTTCTAGGGCCCCTTTATCTTCTAAGCTTAGGGGACTGAGCACCGTACTGAGACTCTGTGGGGACAGGCCTGGCTGACCTGTCTGGTCAGCTCTCAGGGAATCGGGCCCACTGGAGCCTTTTCACCAAGGTGAGGACTGCTGACTTCTGGGAACAGGGCCCCAGCCAACAAAGACAGGACCCTAGGTCTGGAACCACCTCCTCCCCTGCGGGTAGCCTAATCTGGCTCCCAGAGTGAGGGGCACCAGATATGTGTGGGAAAGTGTGGGGTCCCAGAGGGAGAACAGGAATGGCCCCTTCCCTGGTTTGGGGACAGAGCTGTGGGGTAAGGGAAGGAAAAATTCACCAACAGTCATGCCTCCTGTTTCCTTCTAAATTTGAGACCCACCCAAGTCAGAGATGAGCCCTCACACCACTGTCCAACTGGCCTTCCCTAAAATGGTGCCCGAGTTCCTGTGGAAAGCTTGGGGCTTACTTGTTATTAACCGAATCATGGTCGGGGTGGAGGCGGCTGCAGCAGCAGAGCTGAACCCCCAGGAGTTCATTATTCTCTCGAGGGGTGTGGGTGGTGGAGTTAGTCAGACCCGGGTTCAAATCCCAGCCCTCTCACTTCCTGGCTTTGTGGCCTGCGGCAAATGACTCAGTGTCTCTGAGCCTTGGTTTATCTTCAAAGCAAGGAAAGCTAATATCTACCTTATAGGATTATTCTAAGGATTAAATGAGATAATGTGTGCGAAAGTGCCTGGCACTTGGTAGGCCCTCGTGGCCACTTGTCCTAACAATATTCTCTCTACTCTTTGGAAAGGGGATGACTCAGGTGCTACTGCCCTAGGGTTCTGGGAAGCAGACAAGGGGAGGCAAGGGGTGAAGGTGAGATTGGGGTCTTAGCAGGGAGCCCTCCCTGTCTGCCGGAGAAAGGGAGGCCCAGATGCCTTAGTCCCAGCTGCGGCCTCATGGGGCGAGTGGCAGAAATGACAGCCCCTCTTCTCCCCCACCCCCTTGCTCAGCTGGGGTCCTCTGTGGGAGGTCTGGAGCCCAAGGGTGAGTGTGGGGCCCTGGGAAGAGGCCCTAGTGGCCTATGGAGTATGCCCCCGAATCTGTGGACTGCTTTTCCTCCGTGGTCTGGTCGCTGGGGTACGCTGGGTTGGTCAAGGCGGCAACTTTCAGCGTGGTCTCATTCACCTGCAGACAGAGGGTCCTCCTATGTGCCCCCATGTGACAGACTCAGCAGTGAGGGCCCCTGGCCTGGTCACTGAGGCAGCTAGAGCAAGTGTGTGACCCCAAGACTCTTTCCATGTAGCCCAAGGGGAAACAGAAACCCGGGTCATCCCCATAGCTGGAAATGGAGAGGGGACGATGGAGGAGGGGGATGTTGGCAGTGATGACCCGCAGAGTCCCCAAGATTCTCTTCAGAGCCCACTCTTGCCCAAACTCTCTCTTGTGTGGACCTGAAATATTCACTGAGGCCCAGTGAACTCCCCTTCAGAAGGTCCCAAAGGGGGAGCCCCTGAGAGTCCCCTGGGGCCCAGTGCCACTCCCTGCCCTGTCCCCAACTCACCTCCTCAAACTTCTTGGCTTTGTACTGGTCGGCCCCCTTGAGGAAGTTGAGCAGGATGATGTCACAGAGCACCGTCCCCTGGAGGAGGAGAGGCAGGGCCGGCTCAGAGGGTGCCCTGGGGTGGGTAGGAGCAGGGTGGCAGGAAGCGGTGGGCTCAGGTAGCCCCTGAGCTGCCCAAACTGTGCAGACAGCAGGCCAGGGTGGGAGGCCAGTCCTCCAGAGGGCGGCTGACGGATGTTTCCTCTTAGAAAAATGCCCAGGGACTTTGCAGGGTGTCTTCCTGGCCTGCCTTCCCCGCTCCTGGGGTCGTCCCCAGACCACAAAAAGCAGAGAGAAGACTCGGTGGCAGGAGCAGGACTAAGGGGTAGAAGTCCCTGGGAGCGGGCTATGTCCCCACCCGGCCATCATCTCAGGCCTGTGGCAACCCTGGAGTCTCTTCCCCGACCTTCACGGTGAGAAACAGCAACTGTGTAACAGGTGGAGCCTCCTGAAACCGGGAAGGCACGGAATGAGCGCTCCGTGATTGGAGACAGTCCAGCCAGGGCCCACGCAGCAGGGACGTGCCGAAGGAGCTGCGGCACCTGGCAAGAGGGGGGTCTTGCCCCAGTCACTGCCCCGCCCACCCGTGCCAGGCTGGGCCACACGCCGACTGGCCTCCTGTCAGCCTGCAGGGGCTGCACTCACCACTCCCACGGAAGTGAAGGCCGCCACCGAGCTGATGATGGTGGGGATGATGTTGAACTTGCCAGCCTGTGTGTACAAAGACCAAGGTGTGTGGGCAGAGGGTGGAGGTAAGGCTCGTGGCTGAACTTGGAGCCAGAAGGGCTCTTGGTGGATCAGCAGGTCCCACCCCTTCATGGCACAGGCGAGGATACGGGAGAGTGACCAACTGAGGGTGTCAAAGCTGGTCAGCGGCAGACCCCTGCCTGCTAGCGGAGCCTTTTCAGGGCCTGTGAGCAGGTCTGGGCCGCCTCCCCTGTCCACCTGCCCTGGCCACCCCATCTGCCTGGCCCCAGGACTCACATTTCCGTACACCAGCACGTCGAAGCGGATGCCAAAAGCCTTCAGGAGCGTGCGGTACTCACTGCCGTTCTCCATCTTGTAGTACTTGGCAAACCTGGAGGCCAGAGGCGAAGGTGGGTCTCGCCGTGGGCTCCTGTCTCTCCGGCCTGAAACTTCTGGCTCCCTCACCTACCAAGCAACCCTTACTGATGGTTTGTGAGACACCTGCCACGGTCCTCCCTGTGTGGTGAGCTGACCCTCTGCACCGGCGTCATCTTGGGGGCTTGTTAATAAAGCAGATTCCTGGGCCTGACCTCAAACCCATAGAATCAGCATGTCTGTGGTGGAGCCCCAGACTCTGCCTTTTAAATAATTTCCCTAAATGATTCTGGTGCGTACAAAAGTTTGAGCTATGGCTGGACTCCAAGCTTCCTCAGTTCTGTCCGTGTGGGTCTCCTCTGCCACTCACCGGCTGTGCAACCCTGGGCCAGTTACTTAACCTCTCTGAGACTCGATTTCCTCATTTGTGAGTGGGAATGATACGAAAATCTTGCTTCATAGGGTTGCCATGAGAATTGAGTGAAACTACATGCGTCAGGGGTTTTGAACAGTGCCTGGAACATAGTGAGCACCCAGGGAATATTCGCTGATGCTGCCTGTTGTTATGGCTAAAGAAATTATGTTTACATTTATAGACAGTTTTAAAAAGTGCTTTTAGACAGCTCATCTCCTTTCAGCTGTGCAACAAACCTATGGGATAGTGCCATGGCTTGAATGTCCCCTCCAAAACTCCTGTTGAAACTTAATCCCCGTGTGGCAGCATTGAGAGGCGGGGCCTTTAAGAGGTGATTGGATCGTGAGGGCTCTGCCCTCATGGGTGGATTAATCCATTCATGGATTCATGGATTAATGGGCTATCGTGGGAGGGGAACTGGTGGCTGCGTCAGAAGAGGAAGAGACCTGAGCTAGCACATTAGCATGCTTGGCCCCCTTGCCATGTGATACCCTGTGCCACCTCGAGACTCTACAAAGTCCCCACGATCAGGAAGACTCTCACCAGATTCAGCTCCTCAACCCTGGTCTTCTCAGCCTCCATACGGTAAGAAATAAATTTTTACAAATTATCCAGATTCAGCCATTCTATTATAAACAGAAAACAGACTAATACAGATGGGCATGTGCTGCTCTATTTTTCAAATGAGGCTCCAAGGGGGCTAGGTGGCTTGTCCAGGAATTCCCAGCTGGCAAGACCCAGTGCTAGATTTGCCCAAGTTCAAGACTTTGACCCCTACGCCTTCTGTGCTTTGGCTGCTGGGCACCGTGTACTATGCTGGGGACTTAGGAGAATGATCAGAGGTGGGTGTTCAACACAGAGAGGTGAGTGTTCATACCTATAGTGGGGAAGAGATTCACCTGTAGCTTTGCAGCTATTAAGTGCGGGACTTGGGATTCGAACTGCATCAGTTTTTGGCTTCTAAAGCCAGTGCACATTCCCCTGTGTGGCTTTGCCCATCACAGGCAAAACTCTAACATTAGCAAAGTGTAATCTCTCTGGGCTACGGTCCCACAGCTGTAAAACAGGCTCTTGAAGCCAGTATCCTTGGAAAGTGGTGAGGATTGAGTGAGATGCTGGGAGTCAAAGGGCCCAGAAAGCTCTTCACGGTCTGGAGTCAACATCGCTCTTATCTGGTGCGTCCCTTTTCAGTGTTTCCAGTCCCCACGGGTTCCCAGTTTCCCAGGCCTCTCCCAGCAGGGGTCTGGAAACTCATTCCCTAAAGTGTTCAATGATTGATGTGATACTCCTCCCAGAGATATCTGCATTTGAAACTGTACACCAGGGAGAAGGGTACGCTCAGCTCAGGCGCATCAATAATAGAGGGATTACAGGTGCGGAAGGAAGAAAATTTATGATGGGGAAGGGTCACCTTAAATCATAAAACATCGGCCACTATCTGCTCTTGCCACCAACTGGTTGTGGGGAACTTTGGAGTCAGGCAGAAATGAGCCTAAATCCTGGCTGCATCTGGCTAGCAGCTTGGCCTTTTGTGTTACTTAGCCCTTGGACAGGCTGTCCGTGTCCACACCTATAAAAGTGGGTGTGCTCATGCGCCCCTCGCTGGTCTGTTGGGGAGAGGCGTAAGCACTTGCCGAGACCAGCCCTTCTAGCCGGGCGCCATCGAGATTCTTTTGTTAGATGTTCTGTCTGCTTACACACCCATTCTTTGCCCCTTCTCTGCCCGGCACTGGGCCCTGGGAGCCTGTTCTGCAGAGACTAATTCCACCAAGCTCCCTGCCCTCCGTTTCCAGGTGGGTTCAGGCGGTGGGAGCTCCTGACGGGAGATGAGGGTGGGTGGAAAAAAAGGTGCAGGGTGTTTTCAGTCGGCTGAGCCTCTACCAGCGGCTTAGCGCTGCAGGTTCTGGGAACTGCTCCCCACCCGCCTTGCCCCTGCCAGCCTAGGCGATGGCAGGTGGCCCACTTTGCCAGCTCTGAGGTCCTTCACCAGCCTTGCTGGTGCCCTTTACCATGAGTGCACCTTTGTGCACAGTCCCTTCATTCGGTCACCCGTTTTGAGGCCACCCACCCACTGTTTCCTCTCAGGACAACCGCCCTTACCACCCCCAATTTGCAGAGGAGGAACCTCAGGCCTAGAGAGCTTTATCTGGGTCAGGAAGGAGCACGGGGGCACAGGCGGCACATCTCCTGTCTCTGCCTGTGCGTGGGCAGGGCCAGAGCTTGTGTGCCTGAGCGATGCACCTGTTGCCCGAGCAAGGCTGAAAACTACTCAGTGAGAGAAAGGTTTCCGGGAGAGCCTGACCCGGGAAGGTGTGTGCCCATGCACTTTGCCACTGAAGGGAGAGGCAGGGAGGCAAGAGGATCTTCTCAAGAGAGAGTACGGCCCAAAGTCGACATAAGAGTGGCCCCGGAAGGGGCCCAAGAGAAGTGCAACCACCTACGTGGAAGGAGGCCTGGAGGGGAGGGAAAGACGGGAGGGCCCACCCATCCTTAAAACTATGGTCAGCTATGGTCTGGGTGGAGGGGAAGAGAGCTTCACAACAAGGCAAAACAGAATGGATTCAAGTCGCAGCAGCAGGAGAACAGCAGGACAGACACCAGAAAGGGTGCCGTATCTACAATGGTGATGAGGTCCAAGAACATAATCTCCAAGAGGCCTTTCAGAATATTGCAAAGAAATCCAGGAAAGAAGTATCTGGAATGGGCAGAAGGCTCCAGGAAGTCCTGACTGTGGCATTCGGGTTGGGCCGAGGGTAAGTATAGACCATCACCATCCCCACACCCACTGTTTATGGAGCCCCAGAAATGATGCAGATCCCTTGACATAAGCATCTCCATTAATCTCATGAAGACTGCACTGCTGGTGACCCGTGTTACAGCTGAGGAGACAGATGAGAAGGTAACTTGCCTGAGCCAGGCTTCCGACCCATACTGATGCCTCCGGAGTCCGTGCTCGTGGCCCCTGAGCTGCCCTGCCTCTGCACTCTAGGTGGCTGGTAAGCACGGGGCAGCCCTTGTGCAAGATCTCAAAGCCCTTCTAAATTCTGCGTTCTGTCTCACACCACTGAAGAATTCAAGGCCCTTGTCTCAGAGATGTGGCAACTGCTGCCCATGGGGACTGGGCAGGGGTGAAAAGGTGGGTCGCAGATGTTTGGGCAGGGCAGAGGCTGGGCCTGTGGTCCTGAAGTATTCATTGCTGGCCTAAGGCTGCAACCATGAAAACCGCTCTGACATCGACTCTGAGAACAAAGAGTCGCATCCCAGGCACTGCCGTTCAAAGCAAGGGCTGGCTAAATTTATCCTGGGAAGGAATGTGAAAGGAACAGGGAGAAAAATCAAAGCGGACTTGGTTTTTCTCCAGCACCTGCCTTCCAAGAGGCAATAAGCATGGTAAGATCATTATCTCACCAACCACCCACCCTGTGAGGAGGCTTGGCAGGGACGGGTTCTCTTTCTGGGTGGAGGGAGGAGGAACAGAGCTCAGGGAGGGCAGGCTCAGCCTGCAGAATGAACTGGGAGCCCCGACTTCTGCACTCCAGTGTGGTCGGTGGGGATCACAGAATCTGGCCTACTCCTGCGGCAGAGATGGCTCAGTGGTCACCAGGGTCTGGGTTATCTCCTCTCTTTGTACGTGACTGGACCACGTTTCACAGGCCTTTGCATCTAGCTGGGGCCCCATGACTATTCCTGCCAATGACATGGGAATGGAAGTGAGGTTTGTCACGTCTGTGCTGAGGTGGTTTAGAGCGGTGGGCCGTCCACATCCTCCCTGTCCTCGCCTGATGGCCAGTTGCTCAGGAGCCAGGGGAGGACTCTGAAGCCCTAGGGTAGACCGAGTCAAGATGGCAGGAGCCCAGATCTCTGAAAGCATGGAGCTCCCTACCCCCACTGGCCCACAGTGCACTGAGCCAGGAGCAAGAAACACATCTTTGCGTTAAGCCACTGAGCTGAGGGGTTTGTTTGTTACAGCAATTAGTGACACTAACCCTGACTGTTACAAATTCCCATGACTTCATAGCTGGGAAGATTGGCTCGGGAAGGAGAAATAATTTGCCAAAGGACAAAGAATGACTTGAAGCTGGGGAGTTACTCGGGATTAGACAGAGAGAGGGCAAGTTCCCATGATGCTACATCCTAGGAATAAGCCCTCTAAGATGGCCCTAGGGGAGCTGGGTGTGGTACAATGGCTGTCTGTCGTGAATTAGCTTCTTGACCCTGTGCAAGTCACTCCACCTCTCTGAGCTTTTTACCTCCACTGAAAATGGGAGGAGAAAGGGCCGGGAGGAGGATGAGTTGAGAGGGTGCCCATATATCGTAAGTGCTTAAGACATATCTGTTTTCTTTCTTCTCCTAGCCTAGCATCAGGATAAAATGAAATAATTTCTACATTGACTTTAAAGAGTTTATACTCTTTTGACTCCTGAGGATAATTAGCGATGACAGCAGCGACCATATATTGAGCGCTTACTCTGTGCCTGGCATTTCGCTAAGTGCTTTACACTCATTAGCTCGTTTAATGCTCACAGCCACGCCATGAAATTAAGTTCTACTGTGATTCCCATTTCAAAGCCAAGAAGTCAGGATCAGGGAGGTTAAGCTGCTTGTCTGAGCTCACAAAACTAACAGTGAGTGAAGCCGGGATTCAGACCCAGGCAGTCAGCTGCAGAGCCCCACACCCTTAGCCAGCATTCGAGATTATTCTTTCTGTTGCCTGATTTCTGTTAGGTCCTGACGAATTTCTTTCTGTTTTCTGGCTGGGGGTCCCTTTGGCATTTGCTAGGTGGGACTTGACAGCCAGAGAGTCAATCACCGAGAGTAGAACAGGAAGCACAGAAGAGCCACGCAGTGTAGGGAGGGCCCCCGCATCCCCATCTGAAAAGGGGGAGGGCCGAGCTATTCCTTGATTTCTCCCAAGTCCTCTGATTCTTACCAGATAGCTTTGGTTTTCTTGGCTGGGAAATGGGGTTGGCGAGAATGACACCACCATTGGATACCTTGGTCCCTCTCAAGCTGGCCCAGGCCACCTGCCTCATCTGCAGGTCCCACCGCACACTCAAGTTCCGGTCTCACCAGACGACCTCTGTTTCCTGAACACACTCCACAGACACAGACCTCTATGCTTCTGCCCACTGCTCCTCTCTACTCCCCTTTTCCACCTTGCAAACTCCTATTCATCCATTAGGGCCCCACTCAGATGGCCTCTCATTCTTTCAGCATTCAACAGATATTCAGAGCACACCCACCCTGTGCCGGACGCTGTGCTAGGCACTGCTGATACATTGTTGGGCTCGGCTCTCATCAGACGGAGAGAAATACGCATTGATCCACAATCCCATGCATAGCTAACATCGGACATAAGGAAGGGCTGGAGGAGAGGAGCACCGCTCCATGGGCCCAGGTAGGCTGGGGTCAGGCAAGGCTTCGTGTGAGAGTGACGCTAAAGCTGCCACTTGGAGGAGGGTGAGGTTAAAAGGCAAGAAGGGCAGAGGCAAGAGCAGCTTTCCGGGCTGAGGGAGCTGCAAGCCCTCTCCTGGGAGAGGACATGGTGTTTCCGAAGAAACCGAAAGAGGGCCAGTGGGCTGGAGGGTAGGGACTAACAGGAGTGGAGTGGCTGCGTCCCCACACCCCGGCTGCTAGAGCCACCTGTGTGTGTCTCTTCCCAATTCCACGTTTAGTGACTTTGGCCATGGTGGTGTTCACACCACCGGAAATTGGTAAACACTACAAAGCAGGGTTTTGTTTTCTTTTCCTCCAGAGAGCTGGTTTACCAGCTGAGCTGGGAAAGCCCCTGGGCTTTCCTGTCTCCACTGGGATTCAGGCCTCCGCTACAGTGTCCGCCACAGCAGACCGTAGTTACAATTTGGACTATGGACTATGAGCCATATCTCACCGTCTCCGTTTGCCCAAAGGCCCAGTGACCATAGAGAAGGGTGAGCAGACGCCTGCTGGAAGAACGAATTTCTGACGTTCTGGACATCTCGAAGATCGAGTTTAGTAATGCTGTCCTCAGGGTTCCATCCTGCTGACTTTGACTTCTCCAAATGCTCCCAATTCTGCAGGGAGAGCTAGTGTAAGGTGGTAACTACAGGCCGTTTCTCTACCAAACAGAAAACATTTAGATATGGAGCTGGCTACGTGGAAAAGTAGGTGCTTTTGGCGGGAGCCAGGCCCTGTACCGAGGAAATGGGGGAAGAGGAGGGAAATAACACACGTGGAGCACTCACTCCTGCTAAGCACTAGGCTAGAGGATTCCACACCCATTATTTCATTTAGGCCTCAAAACAAACAACAGCGCAAAGGGGTGGCTGGGGGCTCAGGGACTTTGACATGAGACAGTCCTGCCTCTGCCACCTCAATTCATTTATGTGGCCGTGGGCAAATTACCTCTCTGGGTCTCGGTTTCCCTATCTGTAAAATGGAGATAATAGCGGTAGATGTAGGGTTATTGAGGGGATTAAATGAGCTACTGGATGTGGAGGCTGAGCACAGTACCTGGCACACAGCTTTTAATTAGTATCATCGATTGGTCATCAGGCAACACGGTCTTAACTTTACAGGCTGGAGAAAAGTCTAGCAGTGCTCAGGCCACTGGGCGTGCAGGGCACAGCTGGGGCCTGAACTTGGGCCGCTTGAATCCAAAGCGCCTGCCTACCCCTGCTGCTCCCCTAAGAAAACGCCTCAGCTGTGGCGGGAAGCTCAGCGTGGCTGTGACTATGAGGACGCCGTAAGGATCAGACGAGAGAACAGAGCCCGGACACCTGCTAGCGCTGAGCTGGGGAAGGGGAAAGAAGCCCCCAGGGCACAGTCAGGGCTGGGGTTGTCAGGGCCAGGAGCTTGTCTCATGGCCCAGCTGGAAGGGCCACCTGAGCCCAGGCACTGGAAGGAAAGGGAGGATGGTTACCTGGGGGGCTGCCCACTCTGCACGTGCCTGTAGACCCCGTCTCTGGTCTCGGGAGTCCTGCGGGCTGTCCTCTACGGGCCACCTTCCCTGGCTCTCCCCTACTCTGGTTTCTGAGGGGTTGGTCTGCAGGGTACCAGAGGGCAGGAAGGAGAGAGGTGGGGGTTATGATCCCGCTCACTGCCTCCCTGCTTTGCCCTGGTTTTGCCATGGCTGTGTCACTCTGACAAGACCAGGCTCCCATTCCCACTACGGCAGCTGCGGGCCTGGGGTGGTAACAGCTTCCCACTTTGTTCCTGCCTGAGTACCTCGGCTTCCATGTTGGTTCCTGTTGTGCAAGTTTCTTCACAAACCCTGGCTCAATGTTCTTTCCCGCTGGGACCTTCACTGACACATCTGTAGCCAGACAGGACACCCCCAACACAGGCCCAAATTGAGTAATTCTGAGGCCTAACAGTGCTGAGACTTTTGCTGTGCGTGCCTGTGCTTCCTTGTGCCATTAGCAGCAATAGATAAAGAATTAGTAAGTACGAACGTCAATTACTGTAATAAATCATTTGTCAGACGTGCTTCTGCAGGGCAGGGCTGAAGCTCCATTCCAGCGTGAGAGGTCTATAAATAATAGTGAACGCTTCAGCAGCCCGCGTTCCCAAAGCGCTTCCCCAGACACCCACACACACGGATTCAGACTTGTGGAGCTTGAAGGGGTCTCAGACATTACTATGTTTAACGAGCCCATTTTATGGAGGAGGAAATTGAGGCCCACAGAGCGGGTGAGAATTGCCTCATCTTGATTATCCTTGGCTTGCCACAGCACGAAATATTTTTTTGTATAAACATTTTTGTTATTTGGGTTCAGGTTTGTCATTTCCACTTAATTAAAACTCCCTTGATCCTGAGAACTGGTCTGGTTCATCTCTGTATCAGCCACAAAGCCCAGCACATGACATAAGCTGGGAGTTGGAAGAGACGTTGAAAGTTCTCCCCACATTATCCATGAGGGGCTTCCCTGCTGATGCCCGAATACCTTCGGTGCAAGGAAACTCACTACCTGCAGGAGGGGCCCAGGTATAGCTTCGGCTAGCTCCAACCGTTAGAAGAGCTTCCCCACGCTGAGCTGACATTTGCAGCAGTCAGTTAAGTGTTTGCTGAATGGAGAAGGGTTTTCATCACAACGTACAAATCCCCTGGAAGCTCTCACTGTTTAGAAATGATCCATCCTCAGATAGAGTGGTGGAAATTCCTTCCTAAAGCAGGAACACGTAACTGTTGCAGCAGCAGGAAAAACAGCAACAAACGTGCGGGAGCCTGGTTCGACTTGCAAGGGAAAACTTGGGCCTGGAATTCGGGTTTGTTAGTAAAGGAGGTGGTGTTCTCAGTAAAGCTTTGCCTGGTGAAAAGTAAATTCGCCAGCTGAAATACACTTTTACAGTTGATTTCATGCTGATAGGAAAATATCTCCTGGCAGACTCTTTGCATCAGGGTGGGGCAACATCTTAGAGCAGGCTGGAACTCCTCCCCTTACAGAAGGCCCAAAGCCATGCTTATCTACTCAGATTCCAGGAAACTAATCAACCTCAAAGGCAGACATGTAAAGATGGTTTGTTATTGATCTTTTTAAAAATGCATTACTATTAATTTCTTTAATTAATGAGGTGGGGAAAGATCAACAGATGCGGAGCCAGAAGATGTACCCGAGAGCCAGGTGACCAGCTGTCTGCTCCTGGAAGTGAGCTTCTTGGCCTCAGTTTTCTTATCTGTAAAGTGGGGGTAACCATATTGGTCCTACCAGGATATGTGTGGTTGCGAGCACAGGCTTTGGAGCCAGGCTGCTAGGGTTTGAATTCCCGCTCCAGCAGCAGGAGCTGTGTGGCCTTGGGCAGGTCAGTGAAACCCCTGAGCCTCAGCTTTCCAGCTGCAAAATGCTCTCTCTTCAGGGTCGACGAGATACTCCACACAGAGCACTTGCCAAGTCCCTGGCTCATTGGTAAATGCACGACGGATGTTAGCTAAGGTTTTGTCCCAGTAATACTGGTTGTTGTGAGGATCGGGTAGACATGAACGTTATAAAGGGCTGTGTAAATCCAGGATTGCTCGCATCGCCTCGCCTCCCACTGAAACCTAACAAAGGTGAAGAAGAAATGGATCATGAGAATTCAAGCAAATGCATCCCCGTGGAAGACAGCCTTCGAGTGTTTCTGTGGAAATGATGGTGATGGCTGCTTTTAACACATATTCTATGGCTTTTGGAAGGAGAAAAATCCAGATTGTAGAGAGAGTGATCAAAGCCAAGGGTGTACTTCAATTCTGTCTCTGTCAATTGGCCTAAGATCTTGCTGATCCACACGTTTCTGCATGGAAGCGGAACAGGTGCCAAATCTTAGAGCTTCATGAAAGCTGCTGTGGGTATATTTCCAACACGAGACGATCACTAGAAACACCTACTGCACCAGGAACATCTAGCAGCTGAACAAGTGTTTTTTTGTCCCAGACACCAAGAGAGGAAATCCAAAACTGTGTTGCCTTTTAGTAGCAAAGCTGTCTTAGGAACTCTCAGTGTAGAAACAAGAAATTAGGCATTGCTAAATGCACTGTTTTGCTTCTCTCCCATCAATCACTCCAGCAATCACCACCGCTTTTTTTTGCAAGCCCTGTGATGGCAGAAGGTGTGCTAAGAGCAATGGATATAGATCAAGTCCCTGGGTTTGCGTCCTGATGCACCTCTTAATTAGGCTGTATGATCTTGGGCATCTCAAAATCTTTCTGAGCCTACCTTTGGGGTGGGTGATGAGCTGTGGGCTCAAAAATAGATGTGGGCCAGGCACAGTGGTTCATGCCTATAATCCCAGCACCTTGGGAGGCCAAGGTGGGAGGATTGCTTGAGGCCTGGAGTTCTGAGATCAGCCTGGGCAACATAGTAAGTAAGACCCTGTCTCTAACAGAAAATTAAAAAATTAGCTAGGCATGGTGGCATGCACTTGTAGCCCCAGCTACATGGGAGGCTGAGGCAGGAGGATGGCTTGAGGTCAGGAGTTCAAGGCTTCAGTGAGCTATGATCGCAGCACCGCCCCAGCCTGGGCAAAAGAGCAAGTCCCCATCTCTTAAAAGAAACAAAAAATAGATGTGAAAGGGCTTTGCAAACTTAACTCCAGGGCTCCTAATCTGAGGTCCAGGGATAGGCTTTCAGAGGTCCTCATAGTCCTGGAATTTTATGCTGCATAAATATAAACACATAGAAAAAGACCGAAAGGAAACTCACTAAACTGTCCCAGATGTTACCTTCCTGCAAGGGGAGGACTGAAGGGCAGTTGCCATGTCATTATTCTGTGTATATCAGTATGGCTTGGATTTATCACTCTGAGAATGCATTTATATCTTATTTGCAGAAATACAAAGTATCCTTTAAAAAAAAGAAATTGCCTGCAAAATTGCTCATGTATGTGAAAACGTGCATTTTTTCCTGGGCAGTGGTCCCTGATTTCTTCAGGGGAATAAAGGGGTTAGAGAGCTCCAAAATTAATGAGGGGCTATGATTTCACAAATGAAAGTTGTTAGCACTTGTCCTGGACGACTCCGCAGGTGCTACTTGGATCCACACTCCTTCCTTCCTCATCCACCCTGGGCTGCCTCAGCGGGCTGCTTTGCCTCAGCTCTGGCTTCTGGTGGGGCTTGCCTGGGTCACGGCCACCCCTCAGGCTACCCTCTGCTCACAGCTCTGTCTGTCTCCAGGTTCCAGTGATGGCTTCCTCCCCTCGCCCCTTCAGACCAACTTCCTGTTACTGCTCCAGGCAGGGCACTCTCCGCTGTGGTTTCCGTACACCCTGCCCACTCCTTTGAAACAGTCCCTTTAGTAAACTTGCCTCAAATTACACAGTTTGAATGTGCCATCCGTCTCCTGCTGGGACCCTGATGGATTCAGTATTTTTAATCTGTCATTGCACCATCTATGCCTATACGCTCACACATTCACTCACACACACACTCACACACTGACACACTCACTCTCAGCCTCACACATTCACCCCCTGATAAACACACCCACTCTCTCACTCACACGTGCACACACACACTCACAACACTGCCTGCCTGGAGAATATAGTGCTCTGGTTAAAATCCTGCTCTGGTGAACCAAGGGTCCACCTGGGCCACAGGAACCTGGCCCACGGCGCAGAGCCCCTTGTCTGAGATTCCGGGTGCTGCTGGTGGTGTCTTTCACCTGCGCACCATTGAATTGGTGACTCTTACCAGGTCTTATTTTTAAAAATGCTACACTTTATCCACTACAAATCCAGATGACCCCACCGACTGCACTCTCAATATACTTGGAAAGAGGCTTCATAAAAATACTAAAACGGGCCGGGCGTGGTGGCTCACGCCTGTAATCCTAGCACTCTGGGAGGCCGAGGCGGGCGGATCGTTTGAGCTCAGGAGTTTGAGACCAGCCTGAGCAAGAGCAAGACCCCATCTCTACCAAAAAAAATAGGAAGAAATTAGCCGAACAGCTAAAAAATATACAGAAAATATTAGCCGGGCATGGTGGCGCATGCCTGTAGTCCCAGCTACTCGGGAGGCTGAGGCAGAAGGATTGCTTGAGCCCAGGAGTTTGAGGTTGCTGTGAGCTAGGCTGATGCCACGGCACTCACTCTAGCCTGGGCAACAGAGTGAGACTCTGTCTCAAAAAAAAAAATAAAAATAAAAAAAATACTAAAATGGCCCATGTAATCTTTTAGCCATGCAGGATAGACAAAGGAGTGAAAATAAAATTTCTCTACCCAACTTCAGGTAGGAGAAGAGCAGAAACCTTTAGGGGGTCACACAAGTGAAGATCAACGTACATGGACAGCACCAAGTACACGAGGTAGGAGTTGAAGGGAGACACAGGTTGGCTCCATGTGAGGCCACCTTTCCAAAGACTGGAGCCATCCGATGATGGACAGGCCTCCTTGTCTGGGGCTGTGTCACAGAGACATGATGTAGGAGTTGGGATCCAGTGATGTCTAAGGCTACTCTAAGATGCACCCGTGACCTTGGACAAGCTCCCCTTTGGAGCTTCTGCTTCCTCATCTGTAAAATGACCACCTCAGTCTAGGTGTCTCCAAGGGCTCTTCAACAGCGATAAATTCTAGAAATCTCGGATTCTGCAAGCAAAGGGCTGCACAAAGAAGGGGAGGAGGGTGGCATTTGCAATGGAGTTGCAGAAGTAATTAGTGATGGAAATGTGAATCTCTAGCTGCCTCTGGATGTCTGAGTTTGCAGATTAAAACAAGACCAAATCTTGGCTGAATAATTCCTTTCCCTCCAGAGCAACCCGGTTGAAAAATCTGGCCTCTGTTGGAGGGAGAGGCAAATGAATTTGGGAGTCAAAAGGCCGGGCTGTGAATTATGCCTCCAGCATCTGCTAGTCTTTTACTCTCCCTGGAACTCAGACTCTTTGTTTTTAAGGAGGGATGAGAGTATCAACCACACAGGCATGTTTTTCTGAAGATTTACAAGTGCAAATGTCCCTAGCCTTCCTGGCTGGGTGGAGATCACCCAGGAAAATATGTTTGCATCCAGGCTCCCACACTTACTCTCTCTGTGACTTTGAGAACCTTATTCAACTCTGTGAGCCTCCGTTTTCTCATCTGTAAAGTGGGAGCACTGGAGCACCTATTATGTAGAGTGGGTATGGAATAATGAGCCAAAGCACACAAAACGCTTTGCACATAGGGCAACCAGCATCATTCCTACTGATAAGTGGTTTTGCGAGATTCTAAAGAACAGCATACATTTAACCGTATCATAGAAACCATACGGTGGCCTGCACTGAACCTGGCTTTGTGACCTTTTGTCTCTTATTTGAGGACTCAGAAACGTGGCCTTGCAGCCTTCCACATGTGGGCTCTTAGCTAGGCCTTGGGTGTCCCTGTGGTGCCAGTGGCTTGAAGGCAGCATGAAGGTGGTGGGGGCATCCAGGTGGAGGGGTTTGAGGGGGCTCGGCCAGAGCCCTCTGCTTGCCACGGATATCAGATGTTTCCCCTCCTCAGGGCTGTTTGTTGGGCCCTCTGCAAACTCTTAAATCACAAGGGTCTGATTAAGCAGCTTTGTCCCCTTCTACTCTGGCCTGGAGGGCTTTGGGGAAGGGATCAGTTACCTGGGGTCCAAAGAGGGGCCCCCACCTCTCAGATGGCTTCCCTTTGGCCTCTGGGAATTATGTCGGCAGGGTCCTTAGAGACCCTCTGTCCCGTCTCCCCAAATACAACCCAAGCTGATTGAGGACTAGGTCTTCGCACGTCCTGCTGTGCCCAGGTGGGGAGGGAGGGAAGGCAGCCCTAGCTCAATGCATTGGAGATAAAGAACTCCAAACCAATTCTTCTAGATGCTGTACTAAAACTGTATGACGCCAGTAGTTTGGGGTCTTCATAGTAGTTACATTTTTCACAAGTGTTCCTGCCAAATGAGTTATTTGGAAAATTGAAGAATTGCCAATGGCCAGAGGGAAGTTATGAAGATGAAAACTTGCATTTGAGATCATGAGAATTTTATTAATATGTTACTATTTTAAGCCACCATACAAATATCCTTTGTATTGATCTCAGTGTGATGCACTGACTGAATAAATATGCCAATTGCTGCCAGGGAGCCAAACAGTATTTTTAACCTACTTTAAAATATGTGTTGTTTCCTCTAATTTTTTTTAAAGTTTGGAGTTGATTATGAAAGCACTTTCAATTTTTAAAAATTCTTCTTTCCAGAGAATATACGTATTTTTTTTAGCTATTAAATACAAAGCTTAATGGGGTGGGTGATTTTTTTCTTAAAGCTAGAAATTAAGGTAAAAAAGGGTGAAATGATTTTTTTTTGGCTTATGTATGCCATTATATTGGAGAATACCACTACAACAAAGGACATTTGAGTAACAAATTCCTTGAATATATAACTGAAAATATGTGTATATTCTTACACATACTTTTTTCCCTGATCACTGCCCATTTATTCTATTTATCCTGTTTAGTGTACAACACTGTGTACTTAATCAGGGCCCTTCCAGAAACTGCAGGATCTTCAAATAGTAAGAGAAATCCACAATGTATACATGTATTGAAACATCACGTTGCACCCTATAAATATACACAATTATTATTTGTCAATTAAAAATAAAATATAACTTTAAAAAAGGTAGTATTGACCTTGTGGTCCATGCTTTGAGAATTGCTGACCTAAGATAACCAAATATGGTCCCTAGCAATAGTAGATAATCCACGAGTGTTTAACGGATGAGTCAATAAATGAATGACAGAGGAAAAAAAATGAAGAGAAACACAAAACAGAGAGCTGAAGTTTTCATGAATTAGCTAGTAGGATCCTCAGGTCGCAGCCGTGCTATCGCCATTTCATAGGTGGGGAAATTAGGACGGGAGAAGCCAAGGCCTTGCTCAAAAGCTTTCAGCTGCTTCCAAATAGTTTGTTCCCTGCTTTCTCTCTTTCCCTTTCTTCAAAATGGAAAAAAACCCCAAAAGACCCCTTAAGTCTCAAAGCCACTGGGATATTATAAAGACTGGTTTGAATTCTTGTTTCGAAAGGCATTGAAGAACTAGTAACAGTTATAATTGCTATCTGTGACTCATGAAAGTTCTGGTTATGGACGGAAATACCAAATCACCATCTAGTAAAATGATAACCAGTTATCACCCTTTTTTGGTGGAATAAGAAACCTTAGAAAATTCAGGCCCTGGACAGGAAAGGAGCTGTCTGGGAGTTACCGAGGCACGTTACAGTTTCAGGGCCAGAGCTAAGAAGAATCACAGAACTCCAACACTTCGAGAGACCCTGGCCACCTGGTCTAACTACTGACCTGGCGCAGGAACCCTTGGCATGAACCCTCCAGGGAAGGGGGCCACTGTCTTCCAGGACACCCATCCATCACCATGTGGCTGTTAGAAAGTCCGTCCAGATTTTGAGTCAAAACCTGACGGCCGGGTTAAGGGGTGGGGATGTGGGGCCTTCTGTTCCCAAACACATTGCTGCTGGAGATGAAGTTCTCTAGAACAGCCCTTCCCTTCTCCTCCTGAGGTCCCAGGAGACCGGGGGATTACCTGAAGTTGTAGCCGGGGGAGATGCTGCTCTTCTCAGAAACGCCGTCGAGCCGCGTGAAGGAGTATCTGGGGATGCACTGGTCCCAGGCCTTGTCCAAGTCGCACACCCAGCCGATCTTAATGCCCAGAACTCCGCCCTGAAGAAAGGGGCCAGATATGAGCTCTCCCCTAGCCCTCTGACCCCCTGTACGTGGCCAGGGTAGGAGCGGGGCATTTATGAGAAATGATTTCTTTCCATTCCCTAGGTGGAACGAGGCAGGGAGAATGAACAGTGCCTTGCCACCCGTTGCTCAGTAAGGAAGCGCCGCAGCTGGGGTGAGAACCCTGGAGCCTCTGCATCCTACTTTACAATGTCAGTCCCAAGCTACACCTTCCCACCGTGTGGCCCTTTCCAGAGATCTAAGGCCTCTCCCTGAGGTGAAGCATGAAGACAGGAATGGGAAACTGAGGCTTGGGGGAAGTGGGCGGACGGAGGCAAGACCGCTCAGGGCAGGGGTGGACACAAGGGATATGCGGGCACAGAGCCAGCTGCAGGCCCCGCGTGCTTCCACCAAGTGACGCTGTCTTGAGGCAGCTCCTTGCCAGTCCCCCAGGAGGCCCCCCACCAGCTTGGGGTTCGGGGTGGGGGGGCCGAGTCTGGAGGAGGGCTGAAATTCCCGGTTAGGGTGGCACTAGGTCCTCACCGTGCGGGCCAGTTTGGCAAAATCCTGTCCCGCAAATTTGACCACGTCCCCCACCCGCAAGATGGGGCAGAAGGGGGCCTTGTCAGGGTGGAAGCGGCACGTCTTCATGTCCCTGGCTGTCAGGTTGGGAAGGAGGTTGCCCCTGGGGAGGAAGACAGGAGAGAGGCAAGGCCGAGGTTACTGCGAGGGGGCGGGGCCGCCTCCCTCCCCTCTTTCCCTGTATTTTTCTTGTCCCGCCCATCACCCTCTGCCCATATGAGGGGTATGTGTGTCCCTGACTGATCTCCCCCAGCCACAGGCTGGGGTTCCAGGAGGGCAGGAGTCACTGCCAGGTACTCCACGCACTTCTGCAGGGCCTGGCACTGACTGCACAGGGCCGATTCCCACCGAGTAGCTGGGGAATGAATGAGTGATGCAGGGGGCTGACCTGAAGAGGGTTATCCACACGTGGGCTTCATGGAGGGAATAAAATGGAACCAGCCCCTCGGCTGGACCTTTGAAGGCATCTGTGACTCAGGGCCTGCCCCTGCCCCAAGCGAAACTCCCACTTGGGTTCTGAGCCCCCAGACAGGGAGGCTGGCCGAGAACCTGGCCCCAAAGTCCACCTGCTACTTAGTGGTTAAGGCCCACTGGGAGGTTGGGACTGGGAGCCCAGGGCGGTGGGTGGGTGGGGCATCTGCACTCTCCTGAGGTCGGGGTGGGACTGGGGGTGGGGCGCCTGCAGCTCTGTTTTAGGGAGGAAGCGAGGACTCACTTCTTGAAGTTGAAAAGGGGAAAATGGATGCTGTTCTTGATGAAAATAGTGAAGTTCTCGGCTTCCATCATGATGGGCCTGTGGGCGACAGGAGGCCTTTAGCTCCTCCGGATGAAGGGAGGGAAACAGGAGGCTTTTGCCCCAGGGGCCACCTCTCCCAGTGGACTCCTCTCAAAGGGAGACCCCCCCCCAAGATAAAGGGCCCTCTGAGAGGTGGTGCCCCGAGGGGCCAGAGGGAGGGGAGGGGCAGGCAAGATGGGCTGCGGAAGTGGTGCTCTGAGGCCACTCCCCGACCCCAGCAAGGGACAGTACTGGGGGAGCCACAGGCCCTCCTCAAGCTCAGAGATGCACAGACACGCAGGCTTCCACACTGGCCAAGGGGAGCAGGGTGGGGTCCTCCGTCCTCCCACGTGGCTCAGGGCCTTACGTTTCCACCGTGTCCACCTCCGTGGGGCACCAGCCCTGGATCTCACAGGTCCGGAGCGCAGAGCTGTAGTTCACGCAGCGGCCAGTAAGGATCCCTGAAAGGGGGAGCCACAGCTGCTGGAGGCCACCTGCCCTTTGCCTCTCCGTTCCCCCTCCCCTCATCAGGGAACCCCCCCCCATGCAACCCCCCTCCCAGGGACCCTGGCAGGTGGAGGAAAAGGACAGGCAGGGAAAGGGGAGCCGACCTCTCACCCTCTCCCTCCAAGCCTCGGCCCCAGCCGAAGGGAGCAGACTGCCCTCTGTTCTCACGCCCCAGCCTCCCCGCGACCCTGGCATCCCTGCTCTTCCTTCCTTCCCTCTGAGCCTGTGCTGCTCCTTCGGCCTGGAATGCCCTTTCGGAAGCCCCCTCTATCCTGCCAAATCCTGCTCATCTTCAGGGCCCATCCCAGACGTCACCTCAAGGAAGCCTTTTGGTGCCACCCACCCAGAGCCAATCTTTCTCCCTCTCCAGGCCCCACAGTCCTTTGTATGAATATGTCCGGGACAGCACAGTGCCCCTGTCTGTCACCATCAGACTGGGAGCTCCTCTGGGGGTGGGGACCATGCCACCTTCATACACCCCACTGGGCGTGGCACCCAGTGAGCATCTGTAAATGCCTGCAGAATTATCTGGAACAGGCTGACTCCCACTCTCTCTCTCAGGGTGGGCGCTCCTCCATGGGGGGGAGGTTTCTGCCCCCAGGTCCCACCAACACTTTGGGGTTGTGAGGAGTAGGGAAGGGGCTGCACTCACCCCCACCTGGGAAGTGCTCCGGCCCGCACTGGCTGTCTGACTCGCAGCGGTACTTCTCCTCGCTCTGTGGGCACACAGGTCCGCAGGTTGGTGAAGGACCCTGGCCTGGCCTGGCCGCCACAACAGGCAGCCTCCGGAGGGTGGAGGTCCTGGGGCAGAGCTCCAAGGCCCCTCCCTGCCCTCACGGCCGCCACGGTTCTCCGCCTGAATACGCTTCCCCCAACCTTCCTCCCTCCCCTCACCTCTGGGCAGAATCCTTGCCTCTGGTTTTCAGTAACGATCATCTTGGTGATGATGACAAAGACAGAGGTGCCCTTGGAGGAAGAAGGGAGAGAAAACAGTGCAACAGTCCCAACCTGTGAGGCAGGAACTATTATTATCTCCACTCTACAGATGAGGAAACTGAGGCTTGGGTTAAGTGATTTGGCCAAGGCCACGGGGCCAGTAAAGGGCAGAGCTGGGATCCACAGCAGGCTCTTTCCAAGCACGGCACCGTCCCTCTTGCCCCTTTGTGTGTTGTCCTTGACCGCAGCGGAAGTTGCGGCAGAGCCTGGAGAGGCTCCCAGCTTTCCTGATGCCTGGGATCGCAGGCCCAAGTCCCCCCCAAGATCCCCCGCTGTCTCCCTGCTGCTGGGAGAGGTTCTCTGGATCACTGAGCCCGGGGGTTCTGGTTTGGGAATCCCGCCTGCACTCTCCTTGCCCTGCCGCCTCCCCTCTAACCCACCCTGCGTGGGGGCACCCACGTGTCTCCCTGGGGCAGGGGACCATACCTGGGGTGGGGTCACATAATCAGACACATCCATGACCCTGTTGGCATAGAGTCCAAAGCCCTTCACCTTGGTTACCACCGAGGACTCAATGGCCGAATCCCGCACCTGGTATGCCTTCTCGTGCAAGAAAACCCACCTGGGGCAGGAGAGCAGAGATGAAGAGAGAGAGAGAAGAGTCCATTAGACCCAGCAGGCAGAGGCCGAGAGAGGTGTCCTTCCTGCCAACACTAGGACGTGCCTGGCAGGCCGTGCCTGCAGCGGGGATGGTCCTTGCCGGAGACCTGGGACCTAGACTGAGCCCTTGGTTGGCTTCGAGTACAGTGTTTCTCTACCTTCCCCCCATTGCTGCCCCCCTTGTGCATTTTTAGACTCCTCCCCCGAAACTTTAATGTCACAGGTATCTGTTTATGTAATGTATGCATATTTGTGCTTTATGCATAAAAAGAGTGAGAACCGATTTTCACCCCCTTGAGGGCCATATGGCCCTGTTGAGGATGCATGGGTTAAAGTCATTCCCTGCCAGCTGGAGGCCACCTTTGTGGCAGGCATCAGAGAGAAAGAGAGAGAGAGAGAGGGAGGGAGAGAGAGAGAGAAGGGCCGAGCATCCTAGGCTTCTGGTCCTGTGCATCTCAGCTTTGGTCACGGCTGTATCCTAAGTGCCCAACACACAGTAGATGTTCAGTAAACACATCAATCTCCCAGGCACACCCTGCCTTTGGGAGCTGGGTGCTTGGCAGAATCTCCATCTGTCCAAATGTCAGCTGAAAAGGACACAGGAGGAAGGGAACGCCAGTGACTGAACCTTTACCTGGCTGGTAAATGAAACTGGGTTGGGGGTTGGGTGGGGACAGCCCTATATCTTATTCCTTGGATCGTGCTGCCACCCAGTGGCCATTTACCTGTACTGCTGCCTCCCTGAAGCTTCAAGCTATTATGTCAGTGGTCCCCAAGCTTTTTGGCACCAGGGACCGCGTTCATGCAAGACAATTTTTCCACGGGACAGGGGAGAGGGGAAGGTGGTTTTGGGATGATTCAAGCGCATTACATTTATGGTGCAGTCAAACCTCTCTGCTAATGATAATTGGTATTTGCAGCCGCTCCTCAGCGCTAGCATCACCGCCTCAGCTCCACCTCAGATCATCAGGCATTAGGTTCTCATCAGGAGTGCAACCTAGATCCCTCCCATGTGCAGTTTATAGTAGGGTCCGAGCTCCTATGAGAATCTAATGCTGCTGCTGCTCTGACAGGCGGCGGAACCTACGCGATGATGCGAGTGATGGGGAGCAAGTGGCTGTAAGTACAGATGAAGCTTCCCCACCTGCAGCTCACTTCCTGCCGTGTGGCCCCGTTCCTAACAGGCCCATACTGGTCAACAGCCCAGGGGTTGGGGACCACAGCATTATGGGAACACGTGGATGGGGCAGGGACTCCTTCCCTTCTATCCCCGCCTGCCTCCTCAGACTCTCCCAGCTTCCCCAGCAGCCAGAAAGACCTGCAGACACTTGCTGACAACACTGCTTTCCTCTGCACTCCTGTTAGGTGCCTGCCTTTCCATTTCCATCGCAGACCCCAAGGCTCAAGCCACGCTCAGCTTCACTTAACACTGCACTTACAGCCCTCCGCACGGCTCCATTTACTCCCGATGGCACACTGGGAGGTAGCTGCTGTTACCATCCCCATTCTACAGATGAGAAAACCTTATCGAATACATTTGGAAAATGCTGTGCGATACCCACCCCCCTTCAGAGAGAAACATACAATATCGACAAATACATCTGCTAAATTTCTTTAACCTCATTGTCTCCCAATCTTATTTGGTCTTAGAAACCAGGTCAGGTTTTGGAGAAGTGCCAATGACATCTCGTAGAAACGAGGAGAGAGTGCTTTTGGAAATGCTGGGTCAGGGTCATTTTCTGCATCTCACCAGGGTGGTACAAAGTCGGAAAACCACATCAGACAGAGGTGAGTGCCAGGGACTTGAGACTGTGTAGCCCAGAGAAGATGAAGCTGTGGGAGTTTGAGGCTGAGAAGCTGCACGGCAGCACTTGCGCTGACCCGAGGACTTTATAAGGAGGTGGGTGAGGACATCAAGCCCTGACCAAGCCGGCTGCTGTGGGAGATGGTGAGTGCTCTGTGCCTGGGAAGACTCCGGGACAGCCTGATGCTCACCTTCTGGGTGTGCTGAGGGAGGGCTCCTTCCTCGGGTGGAGGTTGGCTTGGATGACCTCCGGGGTCTCCCACTGTTGGAAGACGCCAAGGGGAGCACCTCCCAGGACATGCTGGGGTCACAGTCACTTGTAGGTTAGATGCCATTATCACGTTTACTGCAAACACAAGCTGATGTTTGCAAGTGGATCCTTGTTCAGTTTCTAGTTGGAGGGTTTGGAGTTAGCCCCATAATGGGGCTTCCCTCACTCACTTGAATTTTTTTTCCCTCCATATTTAAATTTAAATTTTTATTTTGATAAGTAAATAATATTTACTATTGACAAGTAATAATTATATATATTTATGGGATACACTGCGAATGTTTTGATATATGTAAGCATTGTAGAATGATTATATCAAGCTAATTCATGTATTCATCACCTCACATATTTATCACTTTTTTTCTTTTAACTTTTTGTAGAGATGGCGTCTCGCTATGTTGCCCAGGCTGGTCTTAAACTCTGGGCCTCAAGCAATCCTCCTGCCTCGGCCTCCCAAAGCATTGGGTTTACAGGCATGAGCCACTGTGCCCGGCTTATCATTTCCGGTAGTGTCACTTGCTTGAATAATGAATGCTTGCTTTCCTGAGTGGGAGAGAAAGGGTGGAGTCGCAGCAGTGGCAAATAGCTACAAACCTGTTACCTGTTTTATTGGCGCTGCCTTATAGCAGGCAGCAGCCTGATTAATGCGCCATTAGGAATTTATTCACATGCTTGTAAAATGCTTTTATGAACACCGCGCCTCTGTGGAGGTCTGTGACGTCGTGTGTTTTACCTTCCCAGCACTTTTGTTTTCTTTTTTTGCGGAAGGGGAGGGGTTTCATTAAGATCTTGCAAGGAAGTATGCCTTACACGGAAATCTCGTCTGCCATGTTATGTCCCAGCAGCAGAGCAGGGATCATCCCTGTTAGAGAAAACAGTGAAGTTTTCCGAAAGAGCATCGTTAGCACTGGGGCTCTGCAGAGTGAAGGGGGTGAGGTCTTGGGCCCAGGCTCTCTGCTCCCAGCTACGATGGCTTTGGCCGCAGCTGTACACTCACCAGAGAGCAAGCCGCTGTCTAAACACACCCTTCTGGAATCTTAGTGTGCCTAGCCACAGAATGGACACATTTCTCAATGTCCATCTAAGGAAATGGTTTTCTGAGGTTGCTCCACCTATCATTAAAGTCCAGAAAGATTTGCAGATGAGAAGCAGAGTTCAGATTACTATTATCATATAATCGACACAGCACATGCTAATCCGAGTCCTTTGATGAATCCTTACTGATAAGATAGCTCTATTGCCTTTAGGCCATAAATGAAGCTGAGGCACAAAGGGGTGTGTTAACTTGCCCAAGGTCACGCAGCTGGTGTACGTGTTCCAAAGCAGGCAGCCTGCTCCAGACCACTCCCAACCACCTCCCTCTGGGGTCTCCAGCTGTGTCCCAGCTCAGGGCTAGGCCACGCTGGCCCCCTGGACTGGACACAGGTGTCTGTCTTGCTGGCACCAGCTCATCACCAGGGAGACCATCTCCTGGCTTAGGAAAGCCTCAGGAGGAAGAGGCTGAGGACTCTGAGGGACAATTAGCCAATCTCTTTCCTCCTCCTGCTCCTCCCCCTTCAAGGCTCCTTCTTGTGCCCAGCAGGGAGGAGAGACCACATTAGAATTCTCTCTGAGTTAAATAACAAGTGGAAGAATTTTAGAGGCCCCACGGGGCCTGAGGACTTCATCAGGGCAGCTCGAAAGAAGGGGATGCTTCATTTCCAGAACGGAGGGGCTGACTCTGTCTCTGGAGGCCAGGGCTTAGGAGCTACGGCAGCACCGAGCCTTCAATTCTTGGCATTTACTCTGCGGCTCCGACTTACTTTCTTCTCACATTCCTGGTTTATTATTTATAGAGCGGAAGGCGGTGGCAGCTCCTTGGCAGGTGGGATGTGCAGGAAGGAGGCCAGAGCAGCGCCCCAGCACCCTCCCGTCCACCCCCAGGAAGTCAAGGAGGCGGCCAGGGAGTGGGTGTGAAGAGTGTGTGCTGTGTGTGAGGAGGAGAGGGGTCTCCTAGGAAGGCGTGAGCTAGGCAGAGGCAAAGGGGGAGGCGCGATGGGGAGGCTATGGAATAATAATAGTCACCGGCTCTTACTGAATCACCATCTCAGGCAAGGAGCTTGACATATGTTACCTCCCCTCCCCGTAAGTCCCCGGGAAGAGGTATTCCTAAACCCATTTTCAGATACAGGGACTGAGACTAGGGATGTAAAGTGATTTGGCCAAGCGTCTGCTCCCGGCTGGGGTCAGAGCCAGGCTTCTGTCCGGGTGCTCCATGTTCCACTGCTGAGAGGCGAGAGGCAGGCGGGAGTGAGAGGAGCTCCTCTCTCGGGACCAGTGTGCTGACGAGGGCTGCCAGGATGGGTGGGGGGCCAGGAAGGTGGGATTCCAGGCCCTTCTCTTTAAACCAGAGCAGCTCCTCCCTTTGAACTGCTTTCTGTATTGAGTTCCTGCCTAAGATCTGAAATGAGGCTGAATATTGTGAAGCAAAGGTGGTGGCCGTGCAGATGGTGAGTTTGCAGATTTTGCCTCATAGGGGGAGGGACAGGGCAGGGAGAACGGGGCTGCGATTGAGGCTCCATCCACCACGGCCCGGTCCTCCTAAGGAACGGGGCGTCAGAGGGCTGGGAAGTGCCCTCCCCGCTGGTTTGCAGGGAGGCAGCTTCCTCCAGGAAGGCCCCAGAAGTCAAGCTCAGGCCAAGCACCAGCCAGTGCTTCCAGGGACACAGGCCCCAGGGATCTCCTTCTACTTCCTCCTCAGGTCCCCACAGGATCCAGAAAGGGGACTGGCTCTTAGGAAGTCCCATCCCACAGAGGACACCAGGGATTACCACCTGGGTCCAGAAAAGATGTGAGAAAGTCCGGGCCGCTCTGTTCACCTGGGCTGGGGAAAGGAAAACAGTGACGAAGGTGCCAACCACAGATGAGCAGCTGGGGTGAGGGGCCGGGCGAGAGCACGCCAGCGGCCAGGCGTTGTGTTGCTGCGATAAACACTGGCTCGGCTTATGCACGCTCTAGGAGACACCGTGCATCTCACCTGCCCAGCAGGGATAACAGGGAAGATATTAGAGTTAACACCGCAGCATTAAAAATCCTTTCAAATTCAAGTGAATCCAGGCCATCATCTCTCTCCACGGGACTGCATGGCCTCTTCGGGGTTCCAGCTCTGTCCTCTGGCGCATCAGCCGGGGCCATCTCCCCGACTCCCCTCTCATCACGTCTGCCTGTCTGTCTCAATCACACACACACACACATACACAGGTTAAAATGCTTTTGTAGCTTCCTGTTCATTCCTTTTCCTGTAAAAAACGAAAGCTCTCTGGGGGTGTCTGAGGTCTGGCCTCTGTTCCCATCCACCTTACACCACTCGCCTCTGCTTCCTTGACTCCAGCCACAGCGACCTCCTTTTCTTTCCTCCCATCCCCCACCCTCCTTCCCTTGGCAGAGGGGGCTTCTCTGCCTTGGACCCTCTTCCTTTCCTTCTTTCACTTGGGTTGCTCCTACTTGTCCTTCAGGTCTTGGCTCCAGAAAACCTTCTCTTCATTCCCTGAGCTGGTCAAACACCTTCATAAAAGCTTCTCTCCTGGAACCGGGCACCTCTGAGTCCAGTGAAATTTTACATTTGTTTGTGGAGATTAGTGGATTCCTGTCCATCTTTGCCTTATACTGCAAGCCCCAGGAGGGCAAGGGCCCCGCTGACTGCTTTCGCCCACGATTCTGTCCTCAGTGCACAATGCCTGGCATGCAGACACATTCTGTACGTTTTTGCTAAATTACTGACAGTGGATTCATGAAGTCACAATAGCGCCTGGGTTTCCATGCACGCAGATGGGGCTTGGGCCGGGGGCTGGGCCACAGAGTGCACTAATGCAGCAGGAAGTCGCTGTCCGTGGGGAGCTGGCAGGCTGGAAGGTGGATAAGGCTGGATATCAAGACGCCACAGAGCCTCACATGCTTGCTCTGGCACGCTGGGCTCCAGCCCTGAGGACTGCAGGATTCGATCTGATCACGATGGGGAGGAGAGACAAGGGCTGAGTGGGCTGGCCCAGGAGCCGGCTGTCTCTAGTCCCCATCAATCTCCCGCCTGGAGCCAGTGGAGCCAGGCCAGGCTGGGAATGTGGTGAGCCAGCTTTTGCACTCACCTGGATCAACATACCATCTTGTGGCCACAGACAATCACAGCATTGAATATACACGCAAACACATTTATGAACTAACTTTGAGCCAAGCAAGCCCTGGAGACACAGACGTGAAACGTTAGCAGACCTCCCATCTCACAAAGCCTCAACGTTGGAACTTCAAGGCCATTTAAGCCTACTCCAAAGTTCGAATACTTTTCTAATAGCCCCGAAAGGAGCATTGTATGTACAACCTTGTTACAATACCCATGTACGGAAGCCTACTGGCTCTCGCTGAGCACGCAGAGCAAAATACATCGCTTACAAAGTCGCATCTAGCCACCCTTCCACGCGCGTCCTCACACACCACTCCAACCTTCCAGGCAAGCAGGCCGGGGCACACGGAGCTCCAGCCCACATGCCCGAGGGATGTCCCCTTTGACCTGCTCGAATTAACTCACTACAGTTAGTCAGTGGCTTGCAGTCTCACACACAGACCCATTGTTTCAGGAACAGCCGGACACCAGAGACCCGCACATCAGGAAAGAAAACCTTTGAGGTTTCTGCCCATGTTTCCTGGGGCCCACCAGTGTGTGGAAATGACCACAAGAAAGACAGAACGTGTATTTCTTCTGCCAGCCATTGTCTGCTCCGCAGCCCTTTGTGCGTGTGTGTAGGTGTGTGTGCCGCCAGAACATGGGGGCTGAGAGCGGGTGGTTGGACCTTCCTGGCGCTCACGCAGCTCCCAGGATGGGTGACACGGCCCAGAGACAGGGAGGGGTAGCGACCTTACGTTTTTTGACAAAGGAGCATTTCTGGGTTCTTGGGGAATCTGCACTACGTTCAGAAAAGCTACTTTTCTCCTCAGCAACTCTCCCCTTGAGCGTTATTTGTGCCTGTGTTTCTCCCCACCTCAAGGGGCAGTTTGCCCTTTGTCCCACCCTCCAAGAGCCACGGCTTCTTCCCTTGCCAAGCTCCCTCACCATCTTGCCCATCCATGTCAGGAGGGAACTCCTCCTTCTAAAGCAGATCCAGCTCTATCCTTCCCTCGTCGTCGTCGTCGTCAACTTGATCAACCTGCCATCACCTCCCTTGTCCCGCTGCCCTCCCTTCCCTCCTCCTGTGCTCCCTTGTCCTTCTGAGACCCCAAAGAGTCACTGAGGGGAAAGGGAAGATGGGGGAGGGGTGGGCTGCCTGTTCGCTGGTTGGAGCGCTGAGAGGAGGGAGAGTGGAGACGGAGCACCTGGGACCTCCCTGGCGGAGGGCAGTGCCGGGCAGAGACCTTACTCCTTAGAGTGTGCGTCTCGAAACCACTCTCCAACGCTGGGGGATTTACTGGGAAAAAGAATTCATCTGTGGACCAGACCCTCGGTGGGGGTGGCAGAGGCCAGTCCTTAGGACACGGCTCTGCAGAAGAAAGCGTTTTCCCCAAGAAAGGAGAAGCTCAGGAAGCTGGGTGGTGGCACTGAGGCAGGAGGGGCAGGACAGGATGCCAGGCAGCCCTCCCCTCCTAGGACCTGAGGGGCCATAGACTCACCCCACAAAGTAGGAGATGATCAGAAGCTGAACGACTCGGTTGATGATCCCGATGGTCCAGCTCTTCACAACCACCGACTTGGTGGTCTCATAAGTGAAGAAGTCTGATATGCAGTTCATGCTGAGAGAGTGCTCAGGGGCCACTCTGAGGGGCCGGATGGCGGCCTCAGGAGAGCGAGGTCCTTGGGACAGGGAGACAAGAGATCACGGCTTGGAAGCGGCAGCTTAGAGGGGCTCAAAGAATGGGGAGCCTGTTCCTTTCAGCCAGGCAACCCCAGTCAGTGTCCAGGCTCTCCCTGCTCTTGGCTCTCTGGCTGCCAAGATGCCAGGGCCAGGGCGGGGGACCCCCTTTATGTTCATCTCCACTCCACTCCCCTGTGATGTCACAGCAGGGGTGGGGTCTCCGGTTCTGGGCTCCTGATTGCCTGGGATGTAGCTGGCGGGGGCCCTCTGGGACACGTGTTTTATCTGCACTCTGTCTACTATTTCTGTTCCGTTCTCTTCTGCTGCATTCTCACTCCAGCTCCCAGCTGCTCACGCTCTCCCTAAAGCCCCTTGCAATGTCCCATCCCCCAGTCACTTAACAGCCTGCCTGAGCTGAGGACCCCCTTCATCCCTGAGTGTCTGTTGAATCCCACCCAATTCTGCAGCCATCCCCTTCCTTCCCCTGAGTAGCCTCTGGGGGCATGGGTTAGGGGGAGGGGGTCTCTTGAACATTTTTTCTGGAACTCCTGGGATGGGACGAATAAAGAGTCACATGTTTCTAACTCCAGTTGGCAGTGGCTGAAGGTCTACCTGTAGCATAGCAGTTATCACATTTTTTTTACCGTCAGCTTAGTTATCAGAATCATTCATCAGATTATGTTTTCCTGAAACTTGTTCGCTAGTTTCCTCAAATGAATTTATATTGCCAGAGAGTGCTGGAATAGCCATACCCAGCGGTTAAAGCTATAAGTTCAGGGGAGACAAGGGTACATTCCTGTTATCTCTTATCCCAGGATTCAGTTAGCAGATTGGTGTAATGATTGTCAGAGAAATCTTGAGTTTAAATATTCTATCCTAACGTCTTTGTACAGGACATACATTTTCAATCATTTTGAACATAGTGTCGCTGTGATTCTGACAGAAGAGAACTGGATTGGTGTTAAGAAAATCTGGGTTCTAGTCTCCAGTTTTGTTGCCACTCACTGAGACCTTGGGCAACTCCTCTTTGGGCCTCAGTTTCCCCATCTGCAAAAGGAGGTTGGAGTAGAACAATTCAAACATCTCTTCCAGGTCTGGCCCTCTCTGATTTTGCAAGATGCACCCTGGGACTATATGAGGGAGGCCTGGCTTCCGCACCCCCCGGACCATATGGTTTCAAATCAGTTCTGGCTCCAGGGAGAATCTGACACCCGCACTTGAACTTGATACTGACACTTGCCAGCCTCCCGCAGGGGATCCATAAATTGTGGTTATGGATATGAAGATTTTGGGTGCAGACTCATTTCAAAAACGACCCAATCCCACTCGACACTACAGCCAGAGAGCGGTACAGACACAATGACACGAACGCCTGCATTTCTCTTCACAACTCTTTAAATTTTTTTCTTGTCCCACAGACTCCTTTCCACGCCACAGAAACTATTTGGCAGAAGAGAGTGACCTGCATCATTCCAATACCAGCCCCGCCTCTACCGGAGAAAGTCTGATAAAACAAAAGATAAAAGTACACAATTTCTCTTTAGAATCTGGTCTCCACTGAGGAAGTGTCTGCAGCTTTCTGAGAGTCTCACACGGTCCCATTTATTCGTCAGACTCCACCTGGGTGGGACTTCGCCGCAACCACTCTTCCCTCAGGTCCTCCAGAGTCGTCTACGCTCTATGTGACCGTCTCGTAGGCGGGCCGGCTTGTGCCTCTCTAGCCAGCTCATCCTCTCTATGGTCCGTGCGCGGCTTCCGGTGGCGGGCCGTTGGGCCGCGCACGCGGGAAAAGCTTCCCCAGCGTTCCCCCCCAATCCCCCGCGTCCCCGCCCCCCTCCGGGTCCCCCCCCCCATCGCGCCCACCTCCCGCGCCCGGGCGGTTGCGAGGCTGCAGCTTGAGGAGGTAGGTGGTCGCCGTTCCCTGGCCCCAGGAAGGCCCCGCTCCCCCGCGGGACGCTCGAGATGGACCGTTCCGCGTTCGAATCCGCGGGCAGCGGGCGAATCCATTTTAGGGGGAGGGGTGAACCGTGGGTCTGGGGCCGCGGCGTGGTGGGAACGGTGCGAGGGGAAACCGTGCAATCTGAGCTGAGTTGGGGCGCGGGCAAAGTGCAGGCTCCGGGCAGGCCCTGGGGTTCCGCTGCTCGTTGCCATGGCTCCCAGTGGAGCGCCCAGAGCGGATGTGGGGTTGGGAAGTAAGCGCTACTCCAGGCCCGGTTCTCCAGCCAGGCCTCGGCCTGGCCCCACGAGCACTGCAAAGCCCACCTGTGGGTTTCCAGGCAGAGGAGATGCCGAGACATCCCAGGCGCAGCCAGAGCATGCCACCTGGTACCATCCGTGAGCACAGTGAAGTGTTGTATTTCTTGCTTATCTATCTTCCTCTTGAATTCAGATTCCCAACCTGCTGAGTATCTGCTCACCGACCCAGGAGTTGGGGCCCAGCTCGCAGTTTATTCGGTTCCCCTTGTGCCTAGGGCTCTGTGCCCGGGCCACCACGGGCAGGGCAACATGGCAGAGACACTGGAGTTCAACGACGTCTATCAGGAGGTGAAAGGCTCCATGGTGAGAATGGCTTGGGCATTTAATACAGGTGGAGAGAGGGAAGGAGGGTAGAGTTTTTATCCGTTAACAAGAACTTTCTTTGATAATGTTATTACTTTGGAAGAGGAAAACTCTGTACAACGTGTACCTGGTGTTTCCCCCAACACAGGGGAAGTGCAGAGTGTCCAAGAGTCATGGGGACCGTACATGCTTTTCAATCCCAAACCTCTATGTTACAAATGAGGAAACCGAGGACCTGCAAGCATTCCGGATGCCAGGGCCAGGTTTAGACTCCAGACTTCCTGGCCACTGGACTCTTATTGCTGGCTCTCACCACTTTAGCTGTTGCTCCTGCATTGCTAATTTGGCCAGCCCCCTAGCAGCCAGAATGGGTGTTGGGTAGAGAACTGTACCCACTGCATGCTGTGTACTGTCCCCATACATCTGGGCCTGCTTTTCCTATAGAATGATGGTCGGCTGAGGTTGAGCCGCCAGGGCATCATCTTCAAGAACAGCAAGACGGGCAAAGTGGACAACATCCAGGCTGGGGAGTTAACAGAAGGCATCTGGCGCCGTGTAGCTCTGGGTCATGGACTTAAACTACTCACAAAGAATGGCCACGTCTACAAGTATGATGGCTTTCGAGAATCGGTGAGATGTCCTGTTGGTATAAGCCTCCTTTTTACTGTGCCGTCTTGTTTTAATCTTCCTGAGAGTTGGGGTTCATTCCTCTGATAACCATGTAGTTGCTAGTTTGACCTCCTTAGAGTAGAGTCACTGAGGCCATTTGCAAACAGCATTCAGCTTCGAGTATCGAAGCCTTGTGATTTTCCTTGTGGCATGACTCCAGAAGATTTGCTCCTGTCTTGGTTTAGATGGCGGTTTCTGCTTTTATCCAGGTTCAGAATCTTGATGCTTCAGTTTGGGTTTTTTTTTTTTCTCAATTTGAACTGCTTGAGTTAAAGACTTGGTTTTAATTCCCACTTTTATTAAAGCAATACCTAGACACAGTTTAAAAAGTCAATGGCACTGCAAGGCCCATAACCAGGAATGTCAGTTTCTTACTTTACTCCCCTAACCTGAGATCCAGTTCCCAGCAGCAACCTCTTTCAACAACCTTTCAAGCAATTTTAGAGCCTGAGATGCTAAGTCAGCTTGGATTTCTGATAAAGGGTATTTGGGACAGTTTCTCAGAAATAGATAATCCCAGGACAGTCAAGTCTGTGTTAAGGCCATCAGGGTTTATTGGGATTGTGCTTTCTTCCCTCCACCCACAGGAGTTTGAGAAACTCTCTGATTTCTTCAAAACTCACTATCGCCTTGAGCTAATGGAGAAGGACCTGTGTGTGAAGGGCTGGAACTGGGGGACAGTGAAGTTTGGTGGTGAGTTCCAGGGAAGATTGAGGTTTGGGGGAGAAGGTAGGATGAAGGGTTTCAGCCTTTAACTTGTTTTGCTGTCTTCCCTTCGCCTGTGTCTCTGATTTCCTATCAGTTTGCATGTTCATCATGTATTTATCGAGCACCTACAGTGCGTCAGGCACTGTGCCTGGTCTTGGGGTACAGTGTGAACAAAATAACCCTAGTATCCTGTCCTCATGGAACTTACAATTTGGTGGGAATGTTGTTTATACAGACATGAGGGGAGGAGCTTGTGGCTTGATAAGCTCTTTCCTCACAGGGCAGCTGCTTTCCTTTGACATTGGTGACCAGCCGGTCTTTGAGATACCCCTCAGCAACGTGTCCCAGTGCACTACAGGCAAGAATGAGGTGACATTGGAATTCCACCAGAATGATGATGCAGAGGTGTCTCTCATGGAGGTGCGTTTCTACGTCCCTCCCACACAAGAGGATGGTGTGGACCCTGTTGAGGTGAGGTTTCCCCTGGTTGCCTTCAGAGCAGATGGAGCTTAGCAGGCCTTGGCTGGCCTGGGAGCAGGGGTCTGCTGCCTGATTACCAGTGTGCTTTTGCAGGCCTTTGCCCAGAACGTGTTGTCAAAGGCAGATGTAATCCAAGCCACTGGAGATGCCATCTGCATCTTCCGGGAGCTGCAGTGTCTGACTCCCCGTGGTCGTTATGACATTCGGATCTACCCCACCTTTCTGCACCTGCATGGCAAGACCTTTGACTATAAGATCCCCTATACCACCGTACTGCGTCTCTTTTTGCTGCCTCACAAGGACCAGCGCCAGATGTTCTTTGTGGTAAGCAGGAACCCTGGGGGGTGGATAATTCTGGTTTTTACCTCAGTTTTTAGCAGACAGATCTCACAGGGTTTAGGGTTCTATGTTGCTTAATTGCAAACTGTTGTGGAGCATGATGTTGTCTTCTTTTCCTTACCAGATCAGCCTGGATCCCCCCATCAAGCAGGGCCAAACCCGTTACCACTTCCTGATCCTCCTCTTCTCCAAGGATGAGGACATCTCCTTGACTCTGAACATGAACGAGTGAGTGTCTCCCTGGACTCGCTTCCTGCCACTGTTTAGGCAGGAGATGGGCGTGCTGTTAGAAGGCAGTAGTGCTTGTGACCTCATCTTGTTCTGTTTGTAGGGAAGAGGTGGAGAAGCGCTTTGAGGGGCGGCTCACGAAGAACATGTCAGGATCCCTCTACGAGATGGTCAGCCGGGTCATGAAAGCACTGGTGAACCGCAAGATCACAGTCCCAGGCAACTTCCAAGGGTGAGAGCGCAGGCCCAGGGCCCTGGCCTGCCGGGGGATGGGAAATGCCTTGACTCTTTGGTAAACCCCTTTTGAGTTGGGAATGCAGCCTATTTATAGGCCTGGATGGGACCTTGTGTCTTGGTGGGTGTCAGCACCTTTGTCAGAGCAACTTAGTGAGATTTACTCAGTTGAGGGCCTAAGGACACACGTGTCACTGCTGCTAGATATGCCCTTTGGCTATGCTGAGGTTGGCACTGACTGGGCTCCCTGCACACTCAATAGGCACTCAGGGGCCCAGTGCATCACCTGTTCCTACAAGGCCAGCTCAGGACTGCTGTACCCGCTGGAGCGGGGCTTCATCTATGTCCACAAGCCACCCGTGCACATCCGCTTCGACGAGATCTCCTTTGTCAACTTTGCCCGTGGCACCACCACCACTCGCTCCTTTGACTTTGAAATTGAGACCAAACAGGGCACTCAGTATACCTTCAGCAGCATTGAGAGGTGAGAGCTCCACCAGTCACTCCTGGGCATCCTGGTCCTGCCCCACCCTCGAACGGGCGCCTGGCATGACCTGGGCCCCTCTCTAAACCCGCAGCAGAATTTTTCGTTTGCTTCGCTGGGATTTAGTCCTTTTCTCTGGAGTGAGCAGATTTGGAAGCCTCTGCATTGCTTTCCTTCTGTTCATTAAAAAAAGTTATTTTGTATATTATGAAAGCTATGTGTTTAGTATTAGCCCTTTTTCTCTTCCCCTCTCCCCATGTGGACATGCTGTCTCTTTGTTTCCTGGAATGAGCTTTGTGCTTGAGAACATAGCAGCTAACGTCTGTTGAGTATAGTCTAAATGTTTTGCAAACATCTTCATGTTTAATCTTCATATCAACCCTGTGAAGTATGAAATGCCAATAAAAAGATGAAAATATACCCTTCCCCACACTCTTGCCGTGCTCAGTGCATATTTGGAAAACAGGTGCATACTCCTCTTTGCCTTTTCTTTCCCAGAGCTCTTCAAAACCATGCAGGTTTCTTTTTCAGGGCCAATGTCTGACTCTTTCTTGCTGCTGTCCTCAGGGGGTCTCTGAGCTGTTGGCTTGGATAGTGTGGTCAAGAGCTCCAGGTCCCATGGTCTACCCTGGCCCATGGGTGTCAGAACACTGTTTACTCCACCCCTGTGTTGGCCCTACATGTCCGGTGACATGGTGCATCTCCCCTCACAGGGAGGAGTATGGGAAGCTGTTCGATTTTGTCAACGCAAAAAAACTCAACATTAAAAACCGAGGATTGAAAGAGGTACCTCTGTTTGGGAAGGAAGAACCTCTCTCCTGTTCTTTCTGTAGGGGAGAAAGGGGCAGAGATTTTTCTGGCTTCTTTTTCATTCTCTCTTCTCTTCTTACCCTTATAGAAAAAAGAGGTGCGTGTGACCCTTTCCCTTCCTGGTGCAGGTTTCCTCTGCATGACTTTAGATCAGTCTCTGCAGCCCCTCAAGAGCCCTGAGTGGGGCCGAGGGAGGGAGGGGCTTGGACTAACCCAGTTTGCAGGAGTACTTGGGCACAGGCCCTGCACGTTGGCTGTGTGTGGACATTCCAGCCCCAGGGTCTTCTGGGAGCTGCTGCTCTGGCTTTACAGGCATGGGGGAGTGCTTTTGAGTGTGCAGGGATTGTGGCTTGAGGGTGAGGTGGTCCTCACTCCCATCTCTTCCCTGGCTAGGGCATGAACCCCAGCTACGACGAGTATGCCGACTCTGATGAAGACCAGCATGATGCCTACTTGGAGAGGATGAAGGAGGAGGGCAAGATCCGGGAGGAGAATGCCAATGACAGCAGTGATGACTCGGGAGAAGAAACTGGTGGGCTAGCCTCAGTGCTGGGGCGTGGGGACAGTCAGACTCTCCTCTTTGTGGCCTGGGTGGGGCTTGCCCTTGGGCCACAGCTGGGTGTCTGGGTAAGGGGGCTGGATTTCCACTGGGGCCAGGCTGATACATCCTGTGTCCTTTTTCAGATGAGTCATTCAACCCAGGTGAAGAGGAAGAAGATGTGGCAGAGGAGTGAGTTTTGGTTGTACCTTGTGGGGGTGAGATGGTGACCTGCAAGCTTAAGAGACCAGAAGATTTCTGGACATTTCGTGTGCCCCAGCATTAGCCACTGACCCAGGGTGGGAAAGTGACCTCCGATGAAGCGATATAGGAAAACATTTCAGAAATTGTCAAGGGCTTTATAAGTACAAGACATGTTTTGGAATGAGAGCCCGTGCTTGCCTACCTGCTCATTGGGAGTTGATGGACAAGTCATTGAATCTGTTTCCTCATGTGTAAATGGCAGTAGTACCTGTGCCAGATTGGTTAAGGCTCTTGATTGCCAGTGGCAGAAATGTGACTCAAACGACCATAAAAGGGAATGTATAAAACGGAATTTTTTGTGAGTTCACGTAATTGCAGAGTCCAGGGATATAACTGGCTTCTGGCACTATTGGATCCAGGTACTCAAATCTATTTCTTCCGATTTTCTTAGTTTTAGGTAAGTTTGCCCCCTGGGGTGTCCAGTGACTTTTAGAAGCTCTGGGCAGGCTTAATCCTACTGGTTTAACACCCAAAAGTGCCTCTTCTCTTGGTGAACAGCAGGGTCACCTGCCCTCTCCTGGCCTGAGTTGGGTGGATGTGCATGGCTCCAATGGGCCAGAACGAGGCGAGTGCCCATCCTTAGAGGCTCTGGTTGGGGTGAGCCCCTCCTGACTAGGGGCAAGGTAGTTCCTAACAGAAAATTGGGACTCCACTCTCTTAATCCAGAAGGATTGGGAATTAATGTTGGGCTCTGCTGGGAGTTTTTTGCTAAACTCCAGAAAAAACACCCAACAGGAGTCCGCTTGTTCAGCTTGCCACATGCTTGTGAAAGTGCCTTGAAAACTTCAGTAGCGTATAGATATAAGGTAGTTCCATTTTCTGAGGAGTTTCATGTGTATTGGATAGGACTGTCCATAATATGGGTGTGTACTGGGTTGGACTGAATTTGGTTTTCCTCATTTTTGGTAGTAACCAGTTATCTCTGAATCAGAAAGGACTGTAGGGTAGATTAAGATGATTAATCTAAGGGAAGTGGTGAAGTGGACCTGGGCCATGTCCTGGGGATGGACTAGGTCTTGGGGATGGACTAGGACCTGGGTTAGGCCAAGACCAAGGAGAGCAGCTAAAACTTGTTGGTTCATTTGTTTTTCGTTGATTGATTCAATAACTAACCAATGGCTGTGTCTGGGTCTGGAGAGGGGATGGAAGAAGCCACCTCAGCAAATGGGAGGAAGCAGGGTTGGGGATTGGTGGGGGGAGGCTGTCCTCTGGTCTTCCTCCCTGGCCCTTTCTGGGCAAGTGTCTTTGGATTCATTGTCCTCCTGTCCTGAGGTTGTGGGGTTCTCTCTTCCCTCCCTGAGTGTAAACCCTACGCTCTGGCAGGTTTGATAGCAATGCCTCAGCCAGCTCCTCCAGTAATGAGGGTGACAGTGACCGGGATGAGAAGAAGCGGAAACAGCTCAAAAAGGCCAAGATGGCCAAGGATCGCAAGAGCCGCAAGAAGCCTATGGAGGTGCAGACTCTTCTCTAGATGGGAGGGGTGTGTGTGTGTGTGTCAGGAATCCATTCTCTTTACCTTCTCCTGTCTACCGCCAGTAGGACCTGTTGATTCGTCCTCCTGGGGCTGCTTTTTGTAGCCAGTAATTATTACCTTGAGGGGTGTCATCTTGGAAATTTTTCTCTCTGGTCCTGAGGTAATTAGCTTCTAGAAGATCTGAATTAGCAGACAGGCTTCTGTCTCAGAAGCCCAGAGGAAACGGGGTCCCTAGTAAGCTAGGCACTGAGGGACAGAGGGGAAGACATGATCCCTGCCTTAGGGAGCTCTCTGTCTAGCCTGATGCTATGTAGTCCTCCATTTTTTTCCTCAAGTTCGATGATCCAAATAATTTCTTTGGGAGAATATGGTTGGGGGAGCAGTCTAAGGAAAATAGACAGCTGAAAGCATTTGAGTTCTCTCTTACGTAGGTGAAGAAGGGCAAAGACCCCAATGCCCCCAAGAGGCCCATGTCTGCCTACATGCTGTGGCTCAATGCCAGTCGAGAGAAGATCAAGTCAGACCATCCTGGCATCAGTATCACAGATCTTTCCAAGAAGGCAGGCGAGATCTGGAAGGGAATGTCCAAAGAGAAGAAAGAGGTGAGTAGCAGCAGAGAAGAGGGGTGGTGAATTTCGTATGCTGGTGAGAGGGACTTTCTTGGGGTGGTGGTGTAGCTGACAGAGCGGGCAGGATGAGCTATCGGTGGAACTTTTCTGTATAGATTTCGCCTGTATCAGGGAAGAGATCTCATTCTTCGCTGGTTTTTTCTTGTGTGTACGTGTGTGAGACAGGAGTGGGATCGCAAGGCTGAGGATGCCAGGAGGGAATATGAAAAAGCCATGAAAGAATATGAAGGGGGCCGAGGCGAGTCTTCCAAGAGGTGAGTGTTGGGAACAGCATGGCCCAGTAACTGCCTTTTTGGCAGATTATTTTTTGTAGGTCAGAGGTGAGCATTGGAATATTAAGTATAGTAGGTACACCTTTGACTGCAGTAGGGCAGTGCTTCTCAAACCTGGGAGCCATTGCCCAAGCATGGGTGATGTGGTAGGGAATTCAGGTCACTAGATAAATATAGCCCATTTTCCTGGAGGGTCCATTTTATTTGAAGGTATGGGGGAATTAAATTATATGGGGCACAATGCACAATTCACATGAGTTTTTAAAGATGAACCAAGAAATGTCAAATAAGTTTTGTATATGGGGCTGCTTCAGGCTATGATCTCGGATTCTTTCGGTGTGCTCTCTTATGATAGTCTCCCGTCCAGCTGACACAGCTGTTTACATTCAGAGTGAAATGAGCAGTGTGGTGGGATTGGGAAAGGCCTTGTTAAAGCTGGGAGAGGTTTGGTCCAGCTTTTTTCCCTCTTGCTAATATAGGGACAAGTCAAAGAAGAAGAAGAAACTAAAGGTAAAGATGGAGAAGAAATCAACGCCCTCTAGGGGCTCGTCATCCAAGTCGTCGTCAAGGCAGCTAAGTGAGAGCTTCAAGAGCAAAGAATTTGTGTCTAGTGATGAGAGCTCTTCAGGAGAGAACAAGAGCAAAAAGAAGAGGAGGCGGAGTGAGGTGCGGCAGGCACGTGGGGGCTGTGGGACTGGGCAGGTGAGGGCATGTGAGTGTGTGGGGGGTGGTCTGTAAGCATAATGAGTTGGAATGGATGGGTGGGATTCTGAGGTTCCAAAGGTGAGTGCTGCAGTTGTTGGGAGGGGGTAGGGAATTGGGGACCCTTTGCCACTGGAGAGTGGCCAGGAGACTAGCCAGGACTCCACACCTTTCCCCTTAAGAGACCTTTGGTTTTTAGGACTCCGAAGAAGAGGAACTAGCCAGTACTCCCCCCAGCTCAGAAGACTCAGCGTCCGGATCCGATGAGTAGAGAGGAGGAGTCTCCCTCCTTGCGCTTGCCTTGTCGCACCCCCAGGCTCCCCACCCATGTTTTGGTACCAGTTTCTCCTCAAGAAATGTAGCCCTTGGATTCTGTGCCATCTGAATAAGCTCTCCTGCTGGTATGCACTTCACTGGGGCAGCAGGGGAGGCCTCTTCACTCTGCTGCTTCATGAGGATGGCTCTTTGTAATTTGGGGAGAGACTGGGTGGGAGGCAGGGCAATTCAGGATCCAAATCCTCATCCTACTTTCCCGACCTTAGGGATACAGCTGCTGCTTGTCTTCTTCAAGTTGCTGCAGCAGGGGTCATGTGAGGTCAGGCCTGTAGCTCCTAACTGGGGCCTATTTCTACTTTTATTTTGTATTTCTGGTCTGTGAAAATCATTTAATAAAGGGAACTGACTTTGGAAACTATGTCCTTATGCTTTCTTTCTGGCCCTGTTGTATTGCTCCCTCTTCTCTTGGTGGTGGTTACCGTTGTGTCCTGACTGGGTGGGGCCCTCTTAGCCGGGAAGCAAGTCTCCAGGTACATCCTGTTCTGTTCTCGGCTGGACAAGCATTGGTTTTCACCCTCTTCTGCCGGGATGAGCAACCCGAGAGCTTAGAAATGAAAGCTGATCTGATTAGGAAGTCACTCTCACAGTTCCACTCCATTAGCCCAGCTAGGGGGAGGAAGCTCTTGGCTCCATCCTTAATCACCTGTGAGTCCAGGGTCTTCCAAGGCTTTAGATAATGTAATCAGGATTGACTATCCTTCCTGCAACTGGGGGAGTGGAAACCTGAGCTGGGGAGTTGGAGAGGACGGTGTGTGTATGTGTGTAGGCAGGGGGAGGGGGGGGTGCAGTGTGATGGAAAGGTATGGAATATGTATGAAGCTTTTGTTCTTATGGAAAAGAGAATACGGGAAGAACCTGTATCTGAGGAAGGGGCCTAAAAGGAGATAAAGGGCACCAACGAGGAAACTAGAGCTGCCAGACTTCCTCACGGTGGCTGTAAGTGAATTTATACACGTGGGGAGGCCACGTTGTGGACGTCCTCAGGAGGACTCAGGTGGTTTTAACAGGAAGCCTTTCCAGTCCGCCAGCAGCTACCTTCTTGCTAGCCGTGGCTCTATGATGCTGCAATCAGCGCAGGCGGCTGGGCCTGAGGCTGGGCAGTCTAGGCAGTCGTCTCGGTGGCCCTTTCGCGAGCGCTTGTAGCTCGATTGCGTCAGTTTCGCTCGAGACCCAGCCTGAGGCGGGCACCTCATTTGCAAGGCTCATGAATAATTGAGCACTGGGCCGCGCCTATTTGCCTACGGTGGGACGGATCCCGCTCGGACTTCCACTCCCGGTTTCCACCGGCTTATGAATATTCATGAAGCGCTCTGGGCGTGTCCCTGGGCGGGGCTAGGGGCGGGGCCCCGCCGGGCTCGCACAGGCTTGGTTCCGCGGTGACGGCGGCGGCGGCGGCGGGGACTGGCGCTGGGGCACCGAGGCGAGCGGAGCCTAATCCCGGGGGAGCGCGTGAGTGCGCGGGGGCGGGCGGGCCGAGGGGGCGGGGTCCGAGATGGGCGGGGGAGGGGCATAGAAGGAGTGGGCGCTTTCCAGCCGGGACCTCCGGTTGTGAGGGGGTCGCCGGGAAAGTTTGCAGGGGCCGGGGGCTCTAGGGACGCTGGGGGCCCAGGGAAGGTGGCGTGTGTGCGCGGGGGCGGAGGGCGCACGGTCTGGGTCTCGTGCTGGCGGAGCAGAAGAAAGGGGGGAGAGGGCGAGGGCTTGGGGCGGGGCCGGGGGTGGGTAGAGCTGCTGGAGGGACCCTTGCCTCCCGCTTCCCCGGGGCTGCGCTTCCCCCTCCTCCCGCTCTTCGGCACGCCCCCAGCCGCCCCAGTCCTCCCCCACCCGGTCCGCGTCCCCAGTCCACAGTCTGTACGCCTGCTGCTTCACGTCCCGCGCGCTGGTCCGCTTCTGCCGCCACCGCCACCCCCTCCTTCTCCACCCTCTTCTCTTCCTCCTCTTCGGCTGCCGCGGCCCCTTCTGTGTCCAGAGCTCCCCACTGGGCCCCACCAGACAGCCCCTGGCCCCGGGCTGTTCCGTCTTCCCATTGGCCCTCCCTCTACCAGCAGTTTACACGCTGTCCCTGCCGACCTCTCCAGCCTCAGATCGGGCCCGGAGATTCTGTGGTCCATAGGGGCCACCCCGCCTGCCGGGGGCTGGAGCTGCCCAGCCTGCCCTTCTGGCAGCCTTAACTCCCTGGGGTCAGCTCATCTCCCCCCACTCCCCAGGCCCCCCAGCCTGGGCATAGGGAGTGCTCAGAGGTGCTGCGATTTTGCAGCTTCTGGCCACGGCCTTGGTCACCTGGTACTGTTGGCTGGGGCCTCTGAGCCTGCCTTCGTTGCTGCAGCCCCTCATACGGCAGAGGGGCCTGTTGGACCCCCAGGTGAAAGGGTTTTTCGGTTTTGGGACAATTCATCTCCATCTCTAACCACCCACACACCATGTCCCTTGTAATAATGTTCAAGGACAAGGAAACAATCTTGTGTTTTTTAATTTTATGTTTCCCATCATATGCCCCTCCCCCCCACACACTTGGGCTGGCTCTGCACAGTTATTCACCCACCCACGGTGGGCAGTCCTCCCTGGTAGTTGGCTGACCAATGGGTCGACAGTACTGGGTTTCTCTACTGTCTTTATACCCTCTCCCATCTTTGAAACAAGCTGGGGCAGGGTCAGGGATGGGGGAGGCGGACTGGGTTTTGCTAAGGTTGGGCACAGAGGTTCCTTCTTTGAATTTGGTGCTATCTTCCCAGACCAGCTGGAATGGGTGACTTTAAGGGAGGCAGTACCCTTTGCAGGTTGGAGAGGGTTGGGTTGTCCACAGGGCTCTGTGCATACCAGGTGATGGGAAACATCCTCTTTGGTTTTGAATGAAAGAGGCCGGGCTCTATCCCCCTGGCTGGAGAGCCTGGGGGTTCTTGAGGGTGGGAGGGTGCTTCCGGAGCCAGAGTGGGAACTGAGGAGGTGGTGGAGTACCTGAAGAGCAGGTGACAGGACTAAGGCCTGGGGAGTGAAGGAATCGTTTGGGAATGCTGGCAGCCTGGGGTCAGGGGAGAGGAGGAGGTGGTTACCAGGGATGTTAGCTCATTGCTGACACTGAGTGGAATCACAGCAATAATGGCCAGCATTTATTGGACACTTACTGTATGCTAAGGCATTGTGCTAAGCAGTTTGCCTGCATTATCTCACTTAAGACTCCTCACAGTCTCAATAACCCCATTTTTCAGATAGGGAAACTGAGGCTTAGAGAAGTCACATGGTTAGAAATTGGTAGACATACTCAGCATTGAATCTTGCTATATCAGACCCTGAATCTCCTGCTACAGGCTTCAAGGAAGGATATCCATTTGGCTTCTACCATAGGGCTGGGCTGTGTCAATTATTTCTTCTGTCTCCCTCAAAACTCCTTCAGGTCAACCCTGGGCTGGTGAGTGATGTCCACATATTCCCTTTTCATAGGCTTTGGCTCTCCCACCCTGACTGTCCTGGAAGGGGGAACCCCAGGGAGTTTTCCCCAAGTCACTCCACCCCCCGGATGTTCTCAAGCCCTGTCCCATTCTCCCAGCCCAAGCCTGGGCCGGCTCCTCCTTCCTCTTGGCGAGGCTCTGGAAATCCAGTGGGAGGCCATCGCTATGGCAACAGGACTAGGCCCTGGCTTTACCTCATCAAATTCCAAGCTGAAGCCAAAGCGATTGAGAAATTAAAGAAAAAAATGTATTCCAGATGTTTACTTTTTATTCCTTATTTTTCTGTGTTTGGATGAGACAGCTCTGAGGGAGGGGGGAGTAGGGCAGGGGTGTGGAAGGAGAAGGGGAGAGAGGGGAGAGGGAACCACTCCCAGCTGCAGGGGGGAGGGAGGGAGGGAGGGGAGGGCGAGTGGGAAGGGGGAGGCAGGCGGTGGGGCGGAGCCCCAGGTTGGGGAGGAGCGGGTTTTTCCCGTCTCCCATGAGGTGATTCACGGAGAGACTTCAGACTTTGTGGCCCTCTTGCTCTGCCTCCAGTAGAGTAGCTAGCTCCAGCGGGGTCTCCTGACCCAAGGGGCACCTTGGGACTGTAAGTGGGGTGTCTGGGACGGCTTGTCAGAGGAGGGAGCGGTGGGTGGCTCCCTGAAGCTCCTGGACTTTGGGGTTAGGAGACCAGTTGGAGAGGATCTGGGAAGAGTTGAGAATCTGGCTGCTGGGAACCTCCCATGACCTCGTGTACTCCGCCTACCGCCCCCCCCCTCCCCCCAGTTCCCTCTTCCTGTCCCACACTTGGCTCCTGCTGGAAAGAGGAGACTTCCTCGGCTAACCTACTGCCAACGCCCAGCTCTTTTTCTTTCTCTTCTCTCTCTCTCTGTCTCTCTGTCTGCCTGTGTCTTCAGACACCTGGCTAACGCCCCTCTGCTTCCCACTTCTCAAGCAGGCTCCGCTGCATGTGATGAAAGTATCTACTCTCAGGGAAAGCACAGCCATGGCTTCCCCACTGCCCCAGGAGATGGAGGAGGAGCTGGTGCCTGCTGGCTCCGAGCCAGGTACCGATGGGTGCAGGGTGGGGTGGGGTGGCTGGGAGGAGGGCAGGAATGGTGGGGGCAGCACCCCCTTTCTCTTGTGGGGGTGGCTGAGTGATGGTTCTGTTGAGGCGGGAGGGAAGGAGTACTGAGGAAATGCAGGATGTGTTTGAAAGGTTCTCTCAGTTTCTGTTGAGACTTTGGGACAATTTGAGATCTTGGGTCTTCAGCAGGCAGCAAAGCAGATGGGGACCTTCGAGATGATGTGGGTTGAGCCGCGTGTTTTCCGGAAGGGGAAACCGAGGCCCAGAGGGAGAAATGGAGTACACCTATGGGGCTTTGAGCCCAGGCCTTCTGGCTCCCTGTCTAGACTCTTTCCTTTTGCTATCCGAATGAGTAGGTGATATAGGACTCTATTAGAAGGGTTGTGCCCATGAGTAATTCCAAGGTCTTTTATTTGGCATTGGAATGCCTTACACAGAAGGTAGGTTTCTGGTTGTGTTTTTTTTTTCCCTGTAGCAGATTTACTTTTGTTTGACTTAGGTCAATAGTAAGTTTGCATTCCTGATCACACAGGAGATGACAGTGGGGAGGTGGCCTGGGGGTGCAGTGGGGGAGGGGGAGGAGAAGTTTAGCTGGGATGATGCAGTAGGGTGTCATGTAAGGGGAAAGGACTAGATTGGGGAGATAGGGGCTGACTGCTTGATGTGGTCAGGAAGGCATTGATTTATTGGCTTATTTGCTCATTCACTCATTCATTCATTTAATAAGAACTTGTGCCTGGTGCAAAATAGGGTATAGGAGAAATAAGGTGCTGGGTGTTCAAATAGCTTTAGCTTACAGGAGGAATTGGCTAAACATTTTGTGAGTTTGGAGAAGGAAGAAGATGCTTCTGAGATGTGTGTAGAAAATCAAGGAAGGCTTCATGGAAGAGCTGGCATTTGACTTGTGCCTAGAAGGATGTGAATATTCTTAAATTGGAGGGTGAGGGATGAGGTGGGACAAGAAACACAAGAAGTTCTACTTCCTGGTTCTTCTGACAGCCCTTCCTCCATCAACCCTTTCCTTTTGGTAGGTGACCCTCCAGCCAAACCCCCTGTCAAGCCCAAACCCCGGGCCCTACCTGCCAAGCCAGCCCTGCCTGCCAAACCCAGCCTGCTGGTGCCTGTTGGGCCTCGGCCTCCCCGGGGTCCCTTGGCTGAGTTGCCTTCTGCCAGGAAGATGAACCTGCTGGCAGGACCCCAGCCTTATGGTGGCAGCAAGCGTCCCCTTCCCTTTGCACCAAGGCCTACAGCCGAGGCCGCTGCTGGAGGAGAAGTCACCCAAGAGACTGAGAAAGAGGAGCTTCCCCCTTTGACACCCCCAGCTCGATGTGCTGCCCCGGCGGGTGTGCGGAAGGCCCCTGCCCCTTTCCGTCCAGCCTCAGAGCGCTTTACAGCCACCACAGTGGAGGAGATCCTGGCCAAGATGGAACAGCCTCGTAAGGATATCCCTGCCAGCCCTGACCGCCTCTGGGGCTCCCGTCTCACGTTTAACCACGATGGCAGCTCACGATACGGCCCCAGGACCTATGGTGTGGCCACAGGCCCCAGGGATGAGGATGGCAGGACCCTTTCCAGGGGATGGTCCCAGGAGGGGCCAGCAAAGTCTTCCACACAGTGCCGAGAAGAGCACAGCAAGACCCCCGAGGAGAGGTGAGGGAGAGGTGGGAGGTTGGGGGGAGCAGGCTGGGGGCTGGGGACCCAGCAGGTGTCCCCAGGCTATGACCTTTACCTTCAGGTTAGTTATGTGTTGTGAGTACAGGTGGACCCTGATCTAAGTTATAAAGCATTGCCTAGTAGATGGTGTTGTCAGATTGTATGCTTTTAAAAGCTGCAATTCTCTTTACAGAGTTGACTCATGTTTATAGCAAAGAGTTCAAATGTGCAGTGTAGAAGTTTATTTTTAGTTTCTGTATACTGAGAGCTGGGCACCAAGTTTTGCCTCATTGAATCCATGGCCATCCTGTTTGTCGAAGGGACCATTAGGCCCATTTTAGAGATGAGGAAACTGAGGCTCACTATGACTCCTCATAGCCGCTCGGCAAGTTCAAAGGCAGAGATGGAGTTTGAATTCAGGTCTGTTTGATTCCTGTCCTAACTGCTAGCTCCTACTGTGGCAGAGCAGTGTGCTAGTCCTAGGGTGGAGGTGCATGTGTCAGGACGAGTAGCGCACAGTCTCTGCCTGTGAGGAGGAATCTGATGGGACAGATAAGACAGGAACACATCTTGATGCCAGGCTAGCTGGTGTCTGCACAGAGATTATGCCTGGCTGGAGACATTTGCATATGATACACTTCTCTGGAGTTGGCACTGGTGTAAAGGAAGGCTGGCTACCACTCTTGGGGCGGTGGACACAGGACATTGGAGGCAGAGGCTGAGGGATCTCAGGAGCCGTCAGCTGTGTGGAGGCCATTCTCAGGGCAGGGAGAGCCAGCTCGAGGCCTGGCAGGCCCCCTGGGCCATTGGCTGCCCTACTGGGCCCAGAGGCTCCCTTCCCCCTCCTGTTGCCATGAAGGGAAGGGCTGCTGTGGTCTGGGCTGAGCAAGAAACTGAAGGCCTCTTCCCCACCCTGCCCTCTGGCCTTGCCTTCTCTCACCTGAAAGTGTCTGGAGGCTTGGCCCTGGAGTTAACCCTTTGCTTGTCCCAGACCAGTGTGCCACGAGGTCACACTGGTGCCCAGGCTGAACTCTGCCCTCCATCTTCCTTCCCTCCCTTGCTCCAAGCAAGGCCTAAGAGCAACAGCTTCAACCTTGGAAAATCACTCTTTCCCCTCCTCCTCCCCCTTGCTGTTCTTCAAGAAGTATTGGCAGGGCAGCAGGACCAGCTGTACTCTTCCTGGCTGGAGGAGAACTTTAACCCCTTATGGGTTAGGGGAAGGAGGATTTCTCTTTTTGGGAACCACTGAGGGTTCTGGGCATACAGGATGCTTTTCCTAAAGGGGCTGGGGGAATTTAACTGTTCATGTGCAGGTAGGGAGCGGGCACTATTTCCGGGGGCACTTGCTCTGTGGAAACTGGACAGCGTCTGTGTCCTTCATCATTCCAGGCAGGGCTCAGGAGTAAGTGCCTGGGGGTGTTCGACCTTCGCCTGCCAGGAAGTTGCATGGAGAGACTCTCGCCTTCTCCGTTCTGTGCCAGGCTTTAATATTCTGTGCTTTCGTTTCCTGTATTTCTCCCTCCCAGGATGCCCACTTCTGACCTCGCCGTCAATGGGGACCTGGCTAAGCCGGCCAGCTCTGAGCCACCTGCTGCTGTGAGTTATCTTATCTTCTGTTATGAGTCGGAATCACAGTACTGTAGAGCTGGAAGGGTCATCTGAGATCATCTGTGTCACCTTCCTTGTAGTTCAGATGGGGAAACTGAGGCCCATGGAGAGGGTAACTTCCCTGAGGGCTGGGCCTGGGACCCAAGGCGGCTAAGTGTGGTTAAGGCCATGAGGCTGCTTGCTGTAACAGTAATGATAATACCCATAACAACTGCATGGATTAAGTACCTTTTTTGTGCTGGGCATATCACAGTCCTTGTGATGACTCTGGCCGGCGGGCCCTGTTAGTCCCACATGGCGGATGAGAACGGCAGGGCTCACAAAGGTTCAGGCTGAGACAGGCACTGCAGCGTCTGCCTCCAGTGCTTTCCCTGGCTAGGCTGCTTTTTCTGGGTTTAGAGGAGGGGAGAGTTTCTTAGGGGTCTCCTGTGACACCCCCTCTTCCTTCCACTTGGGCCATTGGCTGCCCTGATGGGCCCAGAGGATCAGGGGATGGGCGGCCAGCTTCCTCTGGTAACCGGGGCATGGGATGGCCCCTGTTGCTAGCAGAGCCCTCACTAGCCAGAGGCTGTGCTGGCTGCCCCGTGATGGAGACCTGACTCCACTCGCTTGCCCATCCAGCAAACAGTGACTGAGCGCTTGCCGTGAGCTGGGTGCTGGGAGACAGTGCCAGGACCAGGGTGTCACCGCAAAGGGCAGGGAGTGAGCTGTGTGCCTGTTTTGGGGAGCAGCATTCTTGGCAGAGGGCATTGCAAGTACAAAGGCCTTGATGTCTGGATCAAAGTGAGAGAGGAGGAGGTGGGTCGTAGTGAGGGTCGAGAGGTAATAGGGTCAGATTGCGTTGAGCCTCACAGGCCGCCATAAAGACTTAGGCCTGAGAAAGGGGGAAAAGCAATGGAGGGGTTTGGAGGAGAGGCGTGACATGCTGCTCATTTGGTTGTAAAGAGTCACTGTGCTCGCTGGGTTAAGAGTCGGTTGCAGGGAGGTAAGATCAATAGAAGGGGTCAGTCGGGGGCTGTTGGAATAATCCAGGTGAGGGATGATGGGGGCTTGGACCCTGGAGGCAGCCTGTGGCGGAGATGGTGAGAAGCGGTTGATTCCGGACAGAATTTGGAGGTGAAGTGGACAGGTCTTTCAGATAGACCGATGTGAGGGGAGAGAGCAGATGCAGGATCCAGGATGCCTCCAGGACTTTTGGCCTGAGCATCCGGAAGGATGAGGTTACCATTTACTGAGATGGGGACTTCGAGGGGCGAAGCAGATTGTGGGGAGACAGGAGGCACTTGCTTCTGGATTTGCTGAGCATGAGATGCCTTTCAGACATTCCACTGGAGACGTCAAGCGAGAGGTTGGACAGTGGAGCCCGGCGTTCAGGGGAGATAAGCAGGTTAGGAAAACCTGGGAATTGTCCATAGACTGGCCGAGATCGCCAGGGCAGTGGGGAAGGTGCAGGATGGAAGGACCCTGAGGCCTAGCGGAGGAGATTGGAAGGAGCAGATGGGGAGACGGGAGGAGAGCCCGGGAGGGCAGCCTGCAGGACGGGAGGTGAGGCAAGCTGAGCACTGAGAATCAGCTCCGGGGAGGCCACCACAACCTTGACGAGAGTGGTTAGGTGGTGTGGTAAAGGGAAAAGCCTGTTGGGGAGAGAGGGAATGGGACAAGAGGACCTATAGATAGGGAGAGAAAATGGGTGGTAGCTAGAGAGAGATGTGGAGTTGGGTGGTTTTTGGTTTGCTTGTTTGTTTTTCTAAGACAGAGGAAACTAGAGCAGTTTGTGTGATGATGGAAGTGATCCAGTAGAGAGGGAGAAATCCATGGTGCAGGGGAGAGAGGAGGGGTTGGCCTTAGCCGTGAGCGAGGACAGTGCCTGATTGCAGAGCACTTGGGCTCACGTGCAGGGTGCGGGTGGTGTGAGAGTGCGGGGGGTGTGAGGGTGTGGGGTGTGGGTGGTATGAGGGTGCAGGTAGCAGATGGTGTGAGGGTGTGGGGTGCAGGTAGTGTCAGGGTACGGGGTACAGGTGGTGTGAGGTTCAGGGTGTGGGTGGTGTGAGGATGCAGGGTGTGGGGGTGCAGGTGGTGTGAGCGTGCAGGGTGCGGGTGTTCTCTGCTGGTGGCCTCTGTGTTCTCAGGGACAGGAAGCAAGGCTATCAGCTGAGAGAGGATGGGATGGGGGGAGGTGGCGGCGGTTTGCCTGGGAGAGTCAGGCGTGAATGGAAGCGGGGGTGAGCTGGGGCTCTGGGCGGCCCTAGGACTGACTAGCTCGAGGTCAGTGGTGGATCTGAAGTGAGGCCAGCCATCGTGGTTGCGAGTTTTCTGCAGCCACGTGCAGCTGCTCAGGTGCTGGGCCAGGCCTGGTGCGGGGAGCGCTGCATCTAAACACGTTAAACAGTACGATGAAGCGGCGAGGGAATTGGGTGTAGTGTGAAGAGCGACTTTGATGGAGGTACAAAGAGAAGCGAAGCGAGGGTGCGGGGTGGGCAGGAGGGGCAGTGAGAAGGAGTTAGGGTTAATGGGCTGTGCTTCCCAGAAGCGCTGAAAATGAGGGCGCTGGGGAAATAGAGCTGGACAGACAGGCAGTGGGGGTGGGTGAGCGGGACACCGGGATTGAGATTGGTAAGGACAAGGTCTAGGGTGCAACCTTGGGAGAGGACAGTCGCAAAACCGCTGGGGAAGAGGAGGTCAAGGAACAGGACGCTGGAAGGGTCACCCTGGCTGTGGCAATCACAGTTGCCAGCGGTGCTGGAGGCGCCTGCAGTGATCCAGGAGCCACACTTTTTAAGGAGTGAGGGGTTTGTAGGGGACAAAAACAGGAGGGGTCGTGGGTGGCATAGTTTTCGGGTGTAGGCTCTGAAACTAGCATGTCACAGGGGGAGGGAGGATGAAGGAGCCTTGAGAGCAAGCAGGACCCCTGTTCCTGCCCAGACCTAGACCTGGTGTGTGATTACATGTTGCAGTGACGCTGGAGAGGGCAGCAAGGGAAGCGTGACCTCGGGGAGGGTGGAGGTCAGGTAGAGCCAGACTCCCTGGTCGGGGACAGGTGGAGTGGAGCAGGGAGGGAGCGCCAGGTGCTTGGTGTCCGCTCCGCCCCCTTTCTCTCCCAGGCGTCCCACTGAAGCCATTGTGTCAGTCCCGTGCCGAGAGGCCAGTGCACAAATCTTACCTAACCCTCACCTAGCTCTGGGACACGGGCATTTTTGCCACCAGCCCCGATGTACAGACAGGGAAGCTGATGCTCAGAGACCAAGGGCCTGCTGCGCAGGAGGGATGGTTCCAAGCCAGGTGCTTTTCATGGCCCCCAGTGCCTGTCGCCTGGGTGCTGCGGCCTTCCTGCTTCCTTGGGTAGCCCTGGGACCTGTGATACACAGAGTGGGCTGGGGAGCACCACCCTCCCTGAGGCAGCTGCGCTGGGCCTCTGAGTCCTGACTCCTCAGTGCTGAGATGCCCACGTGGTCGGGTTCCCAGTTTTCCTTTTCCCTCTGTAAAGCACGTGCCCTTGACTCCTGCAAGGCCTCTAAGGAGATCTTAGACGAGCTTTGGTGTAGGTGGGGGTTCCAACCACCTGAAAGGGTATGAACTATGTTACGGGAATAAGGCTAGGTGCATTTTCTGGGGAGAAGGTCTAAAAGGGGCTCTGTGACCCTAAGAAGTTTGAGACGCCCTGCCCCAAATCATTTCTGTGTCTCGCAGACATTCCTGAGAGGTGCCCCCTGAGTCCTGGTTTCCTCCTGGTCTGTGGGGTGAGATCCCGAGGAGGAGCTGAGTGGGGGGTCTGTGTGGGACTGGAGGGGGCCTCTCCCTCCCAGCTGAGGGGTGAATGATGGCTCTTGACTTTCTGT
>RJWJ010007014.1:0-51773 GCA_004363605.1 Indri indri | reverse complement strand
GGGGGGCCACAGAGAATCCACATCTCTGGTAGCGTACTGTTTGCCAGGTCAGGTGGTGCGTAAAAAATTATTGGCATGCAGAGTTGCTGAAAAATGTTGAGAGTCAGAAAGTTTGGGTTATGATAGTTATGAACAAGGGAAAGTATTTACAATATCTCTTTTGCCCCAAAATAGATTTTAAACACTATACAACCACAATGGAATGTGTTCATTCATTCCTAAATGGATTGCCTCCTACCCCCATGTTTAGGTCATAGCTATTTCTAGGCTTTCATGTGACAAGACCTTCACAGACTAAATTCAGTAGTGTCACCTTCTGAACAAAGTGGCCACATGCACTGTGGTTTTCCCCTTGTTTATTTTGTCTTGTTTTGTTTCACACAGCCTCTATCACTAGCCTCTTGATCAAGGTTAGTAGATTGAATTCAACCCCCTTCATTTAAAAGAGTGATCAATTCATGCCAGCGCATGATCTCACTCCCCTGAGTAGCAGAATGTGTCTGTGGTACGCTGTGAATTTCTGGGTGACCCTGAAACCACACCTGAACGACGCGCATGCGTTCTGACTGCAAGTTAAAGTATTAAGGGTACCACGCATCCAGAGGTGAAAAGAAAATGAAAATGGCTGATTTACTGTTTTAATTGAGGAAGAGCCTGTCATCCAAATAAACTATGTCAATGGAGAAGAGTCACTCAAACACCAAGGTGGAATTTCCTAATCCTTGCTGCCAATCTCTTAGCAAATAGATGGTTAGGAAGTCTCAGGTGGATTCTAATTGTACAAGGCCAAAAAAGATCTTATTACCAGGGTGGAGGTTGGTGATTAACACTGTAATATGAAGTCATATTTCTTGCAATACAGCTCATTGCTGTGTGCCAGGTTTGAGACCGTGTACAGGCAATGTGACCACCCAACAGTTAACATGTTTGCTTGTGAGTGAAACTTGAGTGAGGGGGGTGGCAAATTCCTCTTGTTACAATGTGAATTCTTATACACATACACACATTCTCTCTCTCTCTCACACGCACACACAGACACACACACACACTCCCTCCAGTCATCTATCTCCTTAGAGATGTTCATTACATCAGCCATGCAGGAAGGGAAAGAAAACTTTTACCAACCTGTAGCCACCAGACTTGCCCTCTAAAGAAGCTATTTACAGGACTATGAAGATGTATTCTAGAAATGTAGGGATATTCAAAGGTGCAGGAAAGAGCAAAAAGGAAATCGTACCATTCTATAACTGTCAGGGCTGAAGAGAACAGAACAGTAGCTGACATTCCTTAAATTTTTATCACATGTTTAGAGTACTTTATATGCATTATCTTATTTAATCCTCACATCAATTTCTTGAAGTAGGGATTCTATTTATTTCCATTTTGCAGATGAACAAGCTGAGGCTCAAGGATGGTAAACGACTTATTTATAGTCATGCAAAGCCACTCTAAATCACTGTATAATGCAAGTCAAAATACTCCCATCTACTTCTTTATAGGAGAATGTACGGAATGACAGCTTGTCACTCTGCATCAAATACAATGTCTACTCTTATACATATGAATGTGTGCCTGTCTCAAATATGTTCTGAGTGCACACACATAGATGTACACATGTACGCTCTCATGCTAGTGTTCCTGTTACCAAATGTTTTGACCTTGTAATAGCCTCTAGCCGTATCCTAATATTTTTAGCCAGGGTTTTTTAAAAAAGATTCTTTATATTTTAAAATAGTTTTATAGATCAAACTCTGCACAATCTGAAATGCCTCTTCTCTGTGAGGGTTAAATGGTTGTCTCAGACCAGTGTTTACTTCATGTTCTATAAATGGCTCTTACCCCTTGATCTGACTCACTGTATGTATTACAGCAAAGTCACTTACAGATCAATTTATTTTTAGAATCTTAAAGAAACAGATTCTACAGGGAGTGTTTGTATCTGACCACAGACCATTTCAAGGGAAAACATGTCTTGGTGAGGAACTTTCTTTCCATTTGATTCCCTTGTCCGTGGCGTAGTGATAAGTCTTTGCATGGCATATTAAACTGTTTTGAATATCTAATAGCAGGATAATAGAATTTTATGGCAACATTGTACAGAGTAAAGGAGTTTTGTGGTGTGCAAGTAAGACCACCTTTTTGATTTTGAATAAAATAATACATCAGAAAAGTATGAAAAATATTAATATTTATAAAGGGGAGAAAGATTATGTACCTGTTGCCTACCTTGTAACTTTGCAATAGAAATTTTCTCTAATATCAAAATCCAGGAATATGGTAAGAACAATGATGGTGATGATGATGACAATGACCGTCATCACTGTTAGTAGACATTCTGGATTCATCCATTAAATAAATATGACACGCTGCCCTCTACAGGTATTCAATCTGAACCAGATAGTATTAAATCTGTGCAAATAGATACAGCATTCTCAAATACACAGACCAATGCATAAATGCAAATTAAATATCGAGGCCAATTAAGTATTAATAAAACCTTTATCTGCAGGTTTAATTTGTGTGAATTCTAAAACCAAAGAAGAAGCAGGCATTTAGTAGCTCATTTTAATTTTCTCTTCCAAGTTTTTGATTGTGTATATTTGAGGCCTATTTCAGAAACAGAGAAGAACAACCGGGAATTTGTGAACTAGTTTTCTGTTTACACTTGAGAAAGCTAATTGTTCTTTGGTTTGGCTAAGACCTATTGGTTTTTGATAACAGATATGTAATGAATGATTAATCAGTAAGAATGGGTTTGGAAATCTCAAGCTTGCTTGCAGTTCAAAAAAGTTGAATTTCATACCAACATTTTTAGATACTAAACTAACAGGCTTTGTGCAAAAAGAGGGTCTATTTGGCTCTTTCTTTAACTCTCCACCTCTGCCCTACACCAGACAAAGGTTATTTTGGTGTGTAAGTTGAGCATTTTTCTCAATTTGCTCTTTGCTTTCCCTTGTTAGGGATATAAGCCAACTAAGGAAAAGAAACACTGGACAGAGTTCCAAGAACTGATTTCTTATACCTGCCTCCCACCCCCGAGTTAACTTTAAGTTAGTTGGGCTCTACTGCTGAACTTCTGTTAATTGTATTCCTCCCCTATAAAAGGCCCAGATGGTCTGAGAGCCCCAAGTCCTAACTTTTTGGTGTTTTGTAATATGGGGTCAAAGCCTACAGCACCAGCTTTAGAGCCAGCAGTCCTGGACTCATGCCCAACTTCCTCCACTTATCTGCTGGGTGACTCTGGGCCAGTTATATAATGTCTCCGAGCCTCAGTTTCTCATCGGCAAAATCAGTACAATAATATCCACCTAGTAGGATTTTTGTGAGGATTTTAAAATGCAGTGTAGGACAAAAGATTTTTATAAGCACTATTTCATTTAATTTTCATGGATACATTATAAGGCATAGACTATTATTAATATTATCCCCATTCTACAGATGAGGAAATGAGGCTTAGGGAAAGTAAGTAACTGGATCAAAGTTACAGGGCTAGGACTTGGGCTCTGCTTCTGACCACTATGCCCTTCCACCTGGCTTCTTTATCCTCTTCCCCCGTACATGTTGACAGGACATTGAAAAGGGCGTTTCACTCTACCTTTTAAGACCCCCTCCCTCATCATTCTGATTTCTTGCCAGGCTTTGGTACCTCCAACTACTGGAAGAATGGAGTCAATGTCTCCCATCTGCACTCTTAGTGTTTGGTTGACGAGGAAGGAACTACAAAAAAAGTCGCTCAACCTCATGGCTCTCAGAGTTGACTTATATAGTCAAAAAGAAGGGAATCCTGGTTAGTGGCTGGAGTTAAACTCCCAAAGCACAGTCAGCCAAAACCTCATCCAGATGCAAGTGTGTGGTCACTGCTCATGCATTTCTGTTTGCTGAATTCCATACGGCCAAGGCAACTGCCTTGCCTCGCTGCACACCCACAGGGGAAAAAAGTTATGTGCACTAGTATGAAAAAACATGCAAGCGGAGTTCTCCCTCATCACCAGGAATGTTTGATACAGCAATGTGTATTCCATGGCCTCTGTCCATGGAAAATGTGCCATCAGCCTTTATGTGGAGAAAATCAACACAGGTCTTCCTTACTGGCAGCTTGCTTTGTTAAAATGATGTAGCATCATAGAGAATAATCTATTTCAATAAGAACAATTTTCCGAAATTTTAAAAATATGTGTATTTTAGTGAAATAACTACTGTTAGAGTCTTTTTTGGCTGTTCCCAGACTAAAAAAGTACATGTGTTGTCATTAAGTACCATATGCTCCTTTTCTTCACTTAATTTCTTTTATCCTCTGGGAAAAGTTTATGATAATGATATCCTAACTGATGATTGTCTTTCTTCTTTAGAGTACACTCGTTTTATGAGTTCATTGTTTTCGGGTGCATCATTTTATATTTCACATATGTATTAGCTACTTTAAGATAGTATAAGTCATTACTTTTTGTGTATTCTTCTTAGAGATCGCTAGAATAAGTCACTCATTTCTTCCTTAAAATATCACTTCTTATCAAATGCTCCATTGGCTTAATCATTCCTGTGATTCGAGATGTGTGATTTCTTAACATAAAATATTTAGAATGATTAAGTATGGAAGAGTTCAAATTTCAAATGAGAATTTCCTGGTAGTCTCTTGGATAATATCACTAACTACTACTCATTGGGTGATTGCGATACACCCAGCCTCGTGCCAAGTTTTGTGTGTGTTAAGTCATCAATCCTCACAACTGTCCTATGAGGTACATTATTACTATGCCCATTTTACAAAGAGGAAAACCAAAGCCTGGGAGCTTAAGTAACCTGCTGGTGGCCAGGCAGCTAGTGAATGCTGTTTCTGGGATTCAAAGCCAGGAAGCCGGGCTCCAGCATCTGCTCTCTTAACCCCGTCCCTCTATTGCCACTTCAGATCGTGGAGCCATAGAATGGAATTGATTTAATTGCTTTTAAAGAACATTTACTTACTTTTTAAAATGAGTACAAATAGATTGTCATCTTTAGCTGGGGAGAGAAGGGAGAGCCTATTTATGAAGAGGTCTAGACAAGAAGCAAGAATTTGTTCCTTCTCGTGCTCTATGAAGGGGCATGGTGAACCACGCAAAATACGCCTTACTCCCCCTGGTGTTCAGAAAAGGAGCCTGTTGGGGGCCCTTAATCAGATTCGGGGAAAGGGGCCCCTGGAAGGCTTCATTTCCTTTCTGTTCCTAAGTTCAAGAAATGAAAAGCAGCCAGAATATGATACAGGAGTTTCTTTCCTCATCTGTTTTTGCTCTCAAGCCTTGCAATAAGTTAGAAACAATTCAGCATCCATTTGCAACCCTTGACGGTCAAAGTTATTAAAATTTCTAATTTCCTAAAATTTCTCCTGTCCCCCACTCCTATCCATTCTGCCACGCCCCTGGCCCTCTGCCAGGGCATCTGGTTTTCCATAATTAACATGGTGGTTCATATAATCTTTCTTCTACTCTGGCTGCTGGGCATTTGCTCCAATGTATCCATCGCAGTTGCTTTGTTACTGTCAGGTTGGAGTTTCCGATAGCCAGCATTTGATGGAGAAAAACGTAAGATCACCTTGAATTTTCAAGGCCACTTGAGCGTCAATTCTTTTCATTAGATAAAATGATACTTGAACCATTAGTTTACAGAACGGTTTATTCCCGGCTACCTGTTACTCTGACTTGGAAGCTTTAAAAAAAATACCAATGTTTGGGCCCCATCCCCAGAAGATTTGAATCATTTCTTCTGGGGTGGAGCCCAGGCATCCGTATTTTTATTACGTGAGGTCATGGTTGTGAAACACTGGGCTAAATTAATCTTTTGGCTTAAATTTGAATACCAAGACCCTGAACGGCCTTGGCTGAAAAATATGTAAAATTCATTTAAACAGCCAATTGCAGTTCCCATGACCTGTCTCTTGAAATGGGAAGACGGATTTTTGCTATACGGTTAATAATCATTCACAGACCAAAGGGAAGAATGGTGTTCTTCGCGCTTTTGAAAAGCCCCCCAGGCGGCCTCTGGTCACCTCCTCGCAAGAGGCTGAAGCCTTTTGTGACTGAGAAGTTTCAGCTCATCTTCAGCCTCAGACGAACCTTGGGGCAATCACTCTAAATCAAATTTGCGACAATGCCTGGCATACCGAGTGTTCAAGAAATCAAAATTTGTATGTGGCTTAGCACAAAGAGCAGGGGCTGTTTGGAGATGTGTCTGAGTTTCTTATCAGTAAAATAGAAATGATGATACCTGCCTGGCCAGATTGTTCACAATTTAAATGATACAATTTATGTGAAAGCTGATCTACCTACTACCACACAGCAGTAAGGCCTCTCCCTTCTAACGATCTGGAAACTTCCCTGTACAGTAAGGGGAATGTCTCTCATTCTAACAGGCAGCCTGTTACCATGGTATTGGCCGACAAGATCAGCTCAGTCTTTCAGGGATGTCGGCGAGAAGTAGCTCTCACATCCGTCATCTGTAAAACCGTAAAGACAGACCTCAGTCCAGGCACTTTTGTGGTCTGCATTTATAGCACGTACGATAAGACTGCGCAGGTTTCCTGAGCTTACCTCTGTTTATTTCCTGAAACCTCTTACCACCAGGGCTGCCACGCCAACCAACCACGCCTGCTTATCGTCCATCTCCTGTCTGATCACCTCTCATAGTTCTGATTTGCCCCAGAAGGCTTAGTATCTGTCAATCTACTGTGCCCTCAAAACCTTCCAGAAGATGTTTCAGTACCCAAGGAAAATAAACAGGCTCCTCCAAGGCCTGGGAAACATGGCACAGGAAATTTGCATTTCAAGGGGGAAGAGAAGGAGACAATTGTAGAGAAAATCAGCAGTTTCAATGTGAGCATTCAGTGGCGACAGGTTTGGGGCAGAGGGAAGTGTGAACTCGGAGAACATCAGGTCCTCCTTGAGCGTGGGTTGGTGTCACGGAGACCAGGGGACGAGGTAAGCAAGGGGTGGCCTCATAGAGTCAAACAGCAGCACCTGAGAAACCAGAGATGCTATGCTGAGTGTTGCTGCTTTTCATAGGGTATTTCTCTGACTTTTCTAGGAAAATCACTTTAGACATTTCCTCTGCTGTGTTCATTCAGCCAACATTACTAAGTCCCCATGATTGGCCAGGCACTGTGCTAATAGTTGAGAAGCAGAAAGAACAGCCCTGACTCATGGAAGATGGTCTAATGGGGGAAAAAAAGATCGTTACTCAGACATGGAATATTGAGAGATTTAACTACATTAAAAACAAACAAACAAACAAGAAACCTTACTTATGCTAAACTTCCAGTGCCCCTCCTCTGCCATGTCCCTTCTTCCTACTTGAATTAGAATAGTGGTTAAGAGCCCAGACTTCTAAATCAGACTGTCTGTTTAAATGGTGAGTTTGCCACTTACTCCCTGTATGATCTTGGGTCAAATGGTGCCTCAGTTTACTTGTCTAAAAATTGATGTAATAAAAATACTCACGGTTGTTGTGGACATTAAATGGCATGATACATGCAAAATCCTTACAGATGAGTTTAGCTCATAGCAAGCACTCAACAAAGGTTAGATTACTGGTGTTGATCCACCAGAGTATGTTAAGAAAGAGAAGCTGGGCTGGACACACAGAGGCAGGTCCTGTAGGGAAATCCAAATGACTAATTTATTGTCCCATCCTCCTCCCACCTCCTCCCTTCCCTTGGAGAGTTGTTCTGGAACCACACACCCAGTGCACAGGTCAGCCAAACTGTTCAGCTGCTGCTGGTCCCTAAATTCTTTCTGGCCTCTCTAGACAGAGCAGAGCAGATTTGGGGCAGCCAACAAACAACTCTGTGTTCATTGTCGAGCAGGCAGACTGGCAAGCAGGGAGTTTCTTTGCTCCAAAAGATAGCAGGGATGGTCAGGGGTTGAGCAGCCCATATTGCCTTCAGAAAACTCATTGGCCTTCTAGGGTTAGGGCGGGTCTCTTAAACACAGGGCCACGACATTGTCCTTCTGGAATAACCTTTGCTTCTTGGGAGTCATACATCTTCTTCTCAAACCTCTGATCACCCTTGATTTGGATATTCTGAACAACTCCCTCAGCTTTGTAAAAGTGCTGGTGTCTAATAAATTGTCAAAGTTAATTCTTGTTTATCAAAAACATCATAAACATGTGAAGGCTGTTTGCCATATTGAGTTTTCACTATCAAAGAAGCTTCAATATTGATTAGGCTTCTGTAAGCATAGAACTTTTGACCAAGGTTGGGTGAAGGAGCATAGATTTCAAAGGATGGACCTCTATGGCACATTCAGAAAACACGTGCTCTCAATGTTGGAGGGAACCTTGGAGATCTCCTGATCAAACCTTCTGACAGACAGCTTCCAAACAGCCCTGAGAGGTGGCTGCCCACCTTCTGCCCAAGCCATTCTGTGATAACCTGGGCTCACTGGCTCTTACGGCACCCTGCTCATGTGATGGCTACTCGGATAGCTTGCACTGTTAGAAAGTACTGCCTTGATGGAACCAATTACGCTTTTCTGGTATTTCTACCCATGGGATTTAGTTCTGTTAACTTGACTTAACACTAAACCCATTTATCCCTTCTCTCAAATGATAGCTGTCTTGTTTCTCTTGAATTTTCTCTTTTTCAGACAAAAATCTCAGTTAGGTAAAGTTTTTTTCAATTGTCATGATTCTGTAGTACCACTCAATCTGTGAAAGTGACAAACGTTGCTCACTTTTAATACCAGCTGATTAATTACCTATTCCTAATAGCAACTTCAGGAACAATGGGCAATCTGTATCTCAGTCTAGTCTGTTTGAAAAATCTTATTCTCAAATCTGTGTTTTTTGGAAACCCATGAATACTCGAAACCAAGTACTGAAAAAACATGTGTTTTTCATTTTCACCTGACATATTGCATCTTAAGGCATCATGCTGGGTGTGTAGCAGCTGAAAAAGCTTGAAAAAAAAATGTAGCTGCTCAAAACCGTAGCAATATAGGGATACATAATGAAGCAAACAGGCAATGCGTAATCATTTTGGTTTACAGCTTGGGAATTATGATCATTCTAATTCAGTAGATTTCCATAGAAAAGGACAATCATGTGGATAAGGGCCTCAAAAATTTTCAAATATATTTTCAACCATTTTCACCTTGATCACCACCCTGCTAGCCAAAAGAGTGACTTTTTGCACACAGAAGAGATATGTTTATAGATCCTTTCAGCATTTGTTCAACATTTGTTTACTGAATACCTCCCTTGTATTCTAGGCAGAATATGTATGGTCTCAAAACCATGAGGTATGTATGACTGCCACACCCACGTTAAAGATGAGGAAACTAGGCAGAAACATCAGTAACTTACCCAGAGTTAGTAAGTGGATAGACTGGGGTTAGAACTCAGAGGTCTAACCAGCACACAGCACCACCGGTGAGACTCACAGACACATGGAAACTTTCCAACTCTGACCTGCCCCGAATGTATCTTGGGCAGGACCACTAATTCTTCTCCTCTGTGATAAGGATTTCAGGGACGTTGATCCCTTATCATTGTCTGCTTCAATCTGCCTCCCATTAAGACGCCTGAAATAGCTGGGATACTCTTTAGCACCCTTGACAGCCATTTGTGAGTTGCCTTCTGTGTGGTATGTTGTAGAAAGAGCCCTAAAAACCAAGCATCAGCGGCCCCGAGTTAGGGTACCAGCTCTGCCAGATACTGGCTGTGTGACCCTGAGTAAAGCACTCAATCCCTTGAGATTTAGTTTCTCATTTGTAAAAATGTCTACCTCCCAGGTTTGTGGCGTTATTCCTTTTATTCAACACTGGAGCATCTTGTACATGTCAAACACTTGGCAAAGCTTTGGGTGTGCATTATAGATGAAAGAGACATAGGCGAGGCCTTTCTGTGGAGCTTGTAGTCAAGTGAGGAAGCTAGGTGAAAAGAAATAAGCAAATACACGCACAATTACAAATTAGGATAAGAATTCCGAAGAAAATGAAAGACCTCAGCCTTGGGGGAAGTGCCTGCTTAGACCAGGTGGCCAGGCATGGTCTCTCTGAGAAGAACGTGTTCAAAGGATGAGGAAACATCTGCCAAGTGAAGAGCAGAGAGAATTTCAGGCATAGGCATGGCATCTTTAAAGGCTCTGAACTGGAAAACAGGATTAAATTAAAATATATCATGTATGTGTACAAGGGCACTTTGTAAACTAAAATAGGCTAAACCCTTTTAAGAAACCTCTATTGCCAAAGAAAAATAGCACTGGCCCCTTGCAAAGCACAGCTCAGACCATATTCTTCACACAAGCGTCAACACTAACATTCCAACCCCGTGAAGTTTGTTCCATTTCTGCGAGATAACAGCCTTTATCCCCAACACCAAAATTTTAGGTATCTGTACTGAACAAACATAAGCAGCAATGTTTTCCCTGATTTCCAGCATCTACCAAGGAGCAGAACTTCCTCTCTCTCTCACTTTTCCATTTCCTCTACCTCCTGTCCTTGCAGATTGGGCAACAATTTCGAAAAATTTCCTGAAGTTGACTGATGACAGGACATGGGTGTCTGAAGTCTGAACAGCCCGGCTAGGGCTAGGAAGAGATGTGGGAAAAGAAGCAGCAAGGGTCCCTCTCTGATTCTTCTCTCCCTCTCTCCCCGTTGGCTCCTTCATTTGGGGGTGCCTGTCTGCAGGAAAGACATTTTCCTTTCAAGCATTTTGGTCTTTAAGTGTTTTGTTCACCATCATTAAGAATATCAGTGTTCTGTAAAGAAACTGCGTAGTGCTAAAGCAGCAAGAGCCGATTGTAATGGGGTCCTGGGAGAAGGAAGAACTCTGCAATTTGCTGCTGTTTAGTGTTTCTCACAGGAGATGTCATTGAGGTCTCAGCTCCAGTGTCAAAAGAGGATTTTCCACCCACCCGCGGAAGGTTAGCCAGCCCCTGATCTCAGCCACCCTCTGTGACATCACCCGTTGTCATTTTCCTCGCAGCATTTATCATTGTCTGAAATGATGTTGTGTATTTATTTTTTTGTTTATCATCTACCTCCTCCACTGCAACATAAGCACCATAAGTTCAAGGCTGTCATTTGTCCCGTTGACCCTGTGTCCTCAGTTTATAGCAGAGTGTCCATTGTATAACGGGCACTCAGTGGCTGAATGATGAATGTTTCAACAGATCAAGTTACAACAAGAGCTAAAACTTCCATAGGTCTCATCATGTCCCAGGTACTTCCTCAAGCACTTTAAACATATTAATTCACTTAATCCTTATGATAAACACATGAAGTAGGCACTAGAATGATTCCTATTTACGGATTAGTAAACTAAGGCACAGAGACATGAAATAATTTGCCTATAGTCACACACTAATAAATGCCAGAGCTGAACTTTGAACTCAGACTGTCTGGCTCTAGAATCTATACTTTTACCCACTACACTGATAGTCTATAGAATGTGTTGCTATTCCAAAAGAAATATTGGTGATACCAAAACAAGGCCAACAAAACTCTTTTATGACAAAATTATTGCCCACAAATGAGAAGCTTAATCAGTTTAACCCAAGGATTTAGTCATTCCTCTGTGTGTGTGTGTGTGTGTGTGTGTGTGAGTGTGTGTGTGTGTTTAAAGAAAAGAAATGTAGAAAATCAAACACCATGAATATTCTCTCAGCCTGAACTCTTGGATTATCAGTAGTTACCTCTGCTTCTGTCTACATCTCATACCTGGAAAAATACTCTTGAGAAACCCAAAGAGGAAGTAAAGAAAGCGTCCCTTCTGTCTATGATACTGTTTCTACCCTGTGCAAGGTGCTCATACAGTGATCCTGCCAGGTTGAGAATGATGAGTCATGAACTTCCTGGCCATCCTTTCGATTAGCTGATGACTTTGTGTATGGTCAGCTCTGGCACCAGCAGTGACAGCCATAGCGGTGGTGGGGATTGGTGGTAGGGAGCCGGGAAGGAGAGTTCTGAGTATGTGGGTTTTGTGAATGTCTCCAAAGTAATAAAGACAGAGGTAGTGGCCACTGGCCCTCTTTGGGTCCCCTTGGTCATACATCTTCAAATCTAAAAGATAATGACCTAGCCTGTCTCCAGTTACTGGGCAGCACAGAATTTGTGCTGCCTATAAAATGAGACCAAATCACTAAATCACTGTTATCTCTAGCCAGGAGTCTGCCTCTTAAACAAAAGAGTGAAAAGAAAATCGATGTGTCTGAAACTTTAGCCTGTCTTCTTGGCTGTCTATCTGATCAGTTAAGATTCCCAGAATGAAAAGTAAAATGAAGGTAATTGACAACAATTTTGAGCCTCATCTTTTTCTCAGAAGTTGACAGCGTCTTGTAAGTGTGGGCTTAGTGTTTCCCATTATAGCCTTGTAAAATGGCCGACAAATTTCCACACAAATTTTGTTTGAGCTTTAATCTACCTGCCCGTTCAGCCTGTCTCTGAGCAGCGACTGGCATCTCTTGGCTACAAAAGGAGTTTCTTTTTTAAAAAAAACCGTTTTCACCCAAAGCTTTAATCATGCCATTTCCCTTTCAGACCAGTGGAACAGATGAATGCATGTTCACAAATTAAATTAAACTGATATTTCTTTTAATGGGAAGGACAAGAGATGTCCATAAATCCCCATCATGTGTTTCACTCTTTCCTTGACAAAAATTGTTTTTAAATGTATATTGTTACATAATTTCGAAAAGGTTTATTTAAAAATTATGATATGCTATCCATCATGAAACTTCATTTCCATCATGCTATTCGCTGCTCGAAAACCTTAGATGGCCCCAATTTCCCCATTGCCTGACTTCTAAGGTCCTTGCCAGCCCCCTCCACATGTATCTTGCCTTATTGCCTCAGTGGTCAAACTGGTTCTCCTTGATGCCTCACAACTAGAGCTTCAGTTACGTGCTGCTTCTTTCTTTCTTTCATAGACAGAAATTGTACCTACCCTCTCTTCAAAGCTTTGCCGTCTTCCCTGACCTTCTAGCTCTGGTTCCCCTTCCTTTCTGAACTCTCAGAGGAATTTCATGTGTATCTCTAATGTGCTCCTCTAATTTTATATTTTCATATTTTTTTTTTATGTTTTGTATATATTACTACTGCCTTTTCAAGGAAACATTAACAGCTTTGAAGCACTGTATCAGTTAGGAATGCATTTGTCTGCAAGTAAGGAAACAAAAAACACCAAAGAGGTTTATTGTTCACATGTAACAAGAAATTTGGAGGTGGGCAGCTCAGGGCTGCTAAGCCAAGGGTATTATCAAGGAATTTTCTTGAGTCTGTTTATTCCAGGGATTTTTTGCCTGTGTTTTATTTGTCAATACTGTGTCACATGACACTTCTAATTAATAGGGAAGCTGGGATTTCAGGCACTTCGTCTTTCAGCTTCTATAGTAGAGGAAGGCAAGGAGGAGTGTTAGAATGGCTGTCAGGTGAGCCTGCCTGGAGTACCTACCACAGGGCCACTGATATTGCTAATAAATCTTACCGCAGATATACAGACATTCAGCTGATAGGCTTTTGATTTGGTACATTATTTCTCTATTATACATTACCCTCATTTATTCCACTCTGTAGTAATTTCCTCTCCATTTAAAAGATGTATCCACAGTTCTGGAGAGGTGGTAGTGGTGGTAATACTAGAAATAACTAACGTTTATTGGCCACTTACTATGCCAGACACTATTAAGCACTTAATACGTACTTGAATAAGTAGAACAATCTTGACAATCTCTCCATCTTTCTTTATCATGCTGAAAAGAAGGTTACTAGAATGTCTGCCTTAGCTGACAAGCTGCAGAAGCAAGGGGTGTTAGCCATTTTGAAACCATAAATTCTTCAATTTAGTCAACAGTATCCTTTCTTCATCCTTTTTCTGTGCTTCTTTCTCTATATTTATCTATCCATCTATCTGTCATCATCATCTTAATATAAGATAATGTTATAGTATAAGTATCTATATTTTGGTTTAGGGTTTTATCTTTAGACCTACCTATTTCACTGTTCCACTGTACTGGGCCTTTGTTGATTTTTAAAAATTCATCCATTCTTACTATTTTCTGGGCACAGTCACATGCCACATTGGCATCCACCAGTTGACATGGTGCTTCCAAACTCTTGGCAGCCACCTGAGGATTCTGAAGTGCTCCCGAGCTGTGCCACTGTGGCATGTAGCTCTGACCTGTGAGCCAAGCTTTCTGAAGAGATAAACAAAGCTTGTCCAGCAACTCATCAACAGAGCATGCCAAAAGAATCAAATAAAACCAACAAATAGTTATTGAGCAACAAAATGACAGGATTGCAGAACTGGAGGAAGCCTAGAGACTGTCTGTTCCAATTTCTTCTTCTTTTTTTAAGTTTAATATGCTGTTCTTTTATTTTCATATTTAATCTTCTTTTTTAATAAGTAAATATATTTATGCAATACCCTTCATTTGATGAAAAAGAAAAATAAAGGGCAAAATTACACAGCTAGTGGCCGGAAGCCATGCATGTGCTACTTACTAGTGCCTTCCTCTGAGGGACCGGGTCCAAGGCTCTCTGCTGGGGAGTGGGAGGGGTGAGGGATCAGAGGAGGAGGAGTATAACTTGCATGTCTGGAATGTGTTTAGAGCATTTTCACATGTGATTATCGTCACCTATGAAAGGATTGGCAAGGATTATCAACACCATGTTACTGATGGCTTTCTCTTCTTCCTCCTTCTGCAGTCCCTGCCTCAGCAAAGACACACACCGTAACATCAGCCACTTTTTTCCTGTGTAGCACTTACTTCTACTATGATAAAATAATCGGTAATTATTTGTTTGGTGTCCCCTCTTCTAGACTATAAACTCCATGATAACAGGTATTATGCCTGCCTGTTATATGACCAATTATTTGCTGGATGAATTAATCACCCTAATCATCCTGACCTTTTCCCTCTCAATCATAACCTTCAACAAGCAAGTTTGGGTTCTCTATGCTATTTACCTACATGGAAAGTCTCCTATTTGCCCTTTCATCTTCATTCCTACCCTACTTGCCTTCGTTCAGGCCCTTGTCACCCTTTACTTGGGTTTCTAAATGATCTCTCTTATCCAGCCTCCTCACTCCTGTGGCTAGAACCATTTTTCTCAAATGAAAATTTGATCATATGATGCTCCCTAGCACAGAATACCTCCAGCTTCAATAGTGCCCTCTAATTTCTATGCATTCGCTCATTTATTCATTCAGCCAAGAGATAGTTCTTGAGAGATTATTGTTTGCTAGGCTTCCTGTGTAGAGCTTGCTATAATCATTTGCTCTCAAGATGCTAACAGATTAGTGAGGAAGGCTGAAAATAAACAAGTATAAAAGACTTAAATGTATAATTATAATTTGTGATGACTGTCTGTATGAAGGAAACAAGTAGGATGCTAAAGTGGAGAGTGAATAGAGAAGAGCAAAGGAGGGGAGAGAGAGATGATTTAGATGGGTTAGGTAGGAAAAGCTTATCTGAAAAGTGACATTTCATATGAGACCCCAAGGACCAGAACCAGCTGTCCATGTGAGGACGCAGAGGGAAAAGCATTTGCACGGAAGGCACAAGGGGATGAGGCCCTTTGATGGGGAAGAACTTGCATTGCTTAGTCTGTGCATTGAGGGTGTTGTGCAGATGATATGAATCCTTCTAGTTCTATAAGTCAACCAATTAAGAACTTATGTTTAAACATAAAATATTGGCTCAAGTGTAAAATGTTTACAATTTTTATTTTACTCTGTCTCTGTGTTTTTCCAACAATGCTTCGTGAATAGTTTGGCCAAGGAAGACTAGACTAGGTCTGTGAATGAAAAGGAATTCAGGTGGCTCAGTGTGTCAGACTACGTGGTCTTACCAAATTATAGCTTGACATCTTTTTTGGTAACTTAATATGCATCTTTTGCAATCTTCGTTATTAGCCTCATTAGCCACAGGGACTCATTCCTGGGCTTAAACACTGATTTATAATGTTTAATTAATGGTTATTCTGGATTTTTCCAATGTTTATCACATTTCTGGACTTTTGGATGCCAAATGCAGGGGTTCTTGTGAGGTTTATCAGCAAAGATATGAACTTAGAATCTATAATATGTAACAATCACTTCAGTGTTGGTTAAGAAAATCTTGGTCCCAGTCTTCATTCAAATTACTGTCTTAAAGAAAGAGACCACAGACACCACACACACACACAAACACACACACACACACACACACACACACACAGTGAGAGCTAGTTGCTAGGACGGTATACATATTCTTTCTTAATCTTAAATAAGAGAATGCACCAATGCAATTGATATTATTACAACCTTTGAAATTAATACTATATTCCACATAACCTTTAGAAATTAGTTCATTTTATACATGAAAAACCTAAGACCTATAATCTACAGATGATTTTTTCAACTCACATAGCAAATCACAGAACAAAACCTGGACATTTTGTCTCCTCTGAAAAGGTGGTTAGATCATAAGTAGAGAATACTTTGCATACTTCTTCCCAAATTCCAGAGCAGTGAAACATCTATATCCATTTTTTTGGCCCTGATTTTTTATTTTATGGGGGGAAAATTAGTAGATCTGCTTATTTGAAGTATGTTCGGCTACACTTTTAAAAAGAAATTTTAGTGAAATATATTGACCTTGAACTATGTAGTGCCCACATCTGGTCCAGTAGCCTCATACCATATTTTTCATGAATGCTTTATAGCATTTGCTCCTCTAGATGGTTTAAATAATTATGATTCAGCTTAATGCTTTCAATTTCTCCCAATTTTCAACTAGAGTGTAAGTTTCTTGGCTTTAGTCTTTTCACTGTTTAGGTTTTAGCATTTTCTAGAATAAGTCCACTGTTCTGATGCTAGCATGGGTCTCTTCTTAAATCAGAATACAACAAAACAAAATTCCTTAAGACAAGTATGCTGTACTGAAATATCAACAGACATTCCCTAGCTCTAGAAAAGGGGTTATATACTTTGGTAGGCTTAATTTTTGTGTTCCAACAGAGAAGAAACTAAGAAACAGAAATACGGATTTTTGTGGTATTTTTTGTGTTGCACCTCAGCAGTACACTTTTTTTCTCAAAAATGAGCATCGAACAATATATTCAAATTCAATAAAAAGAATCCATATTTCAATTTTTCATAATACATGAGTGCATTGAAAATGAAGTACCCATCATTTCTTGCTACCTTGGTTTCTCACTGGAACTTGGATAATGCAGGCAGGGCATTGAATAGGACTCAAAGACCTCACAAGGCCTTATCTGACGGTCACCAAGGGCAGACCACGAGGAGTCCCGAAATCACGTCTTATCTGCTGTATAGGAGAATCCAGTTCCCTGCTAAGTTGAATTGGGATGGGCAACAGTTTGTTATCAACAAGGTTCCCTTGATACTCAAAAGCATCTCAATCTGAAGCCGGCAGCAGTGCTGTGGGGTCAGAACAGACGCCATGAATCCTGCCTGAGTCCACAGGAGCTCGCAACTGGTTGTGTTTGTGGTTTTCCATGGACCCATTTCTGCAAAAACTTGATGGCACACACGCACGGAATCAGTTGGACATGAAAGACTATTATTCCCTCAGTGTAGGAGGAATATAATCCCACTGTATTTCCCATTCCTCTGTACTCTGGCCTCACAGCCCGCAGGTCCGGGAAGAATTGAGTTGAAAACGTTAACCTCAATGATTACCTGTGCTAGAGCATCGCAAGTGAGGTTCCCTCCCCTCCTCCCTTGGATGCTCTGCACTCTCAGCTCAGCCCCAAATGGTGACATTCTAGATAATAAATCAAGAGCCTGAGCCAAGGAGCCTAATTCTCCACCCAAACTCACATCATAAATATGTGATGATGGGCAACCTTTCCTGCACAGATGTTGCTTAGAGGTTTTCCATTTTTCCCACATGAGCTCAGTGACAGCACTTCTGCAGTGTTTGAACTCTGATCACACAAGGACTCAGAGAATACCAAAAACACCATGATATTGGGGAAAAGCTTATCCAACATCTTTCACAGAACAACAATGCAGAAATAAGAATTTCAAGAACAACTTACCAAAAGTATAGCGACTTGGCTGTTCATTTTGCCATGTGGATAAAATGCTGCTCTTGTAATATTTGTAGCAAATGACCACTTGTGACAAAATTAGATGAAGAAAAATTAGACTGAGGATATTTTTATATTTTATGGCGATCGTAAGAAAGAACTATGGAAGTTGTTTCCATACAGTAAGTTCCATAATGAGGATATATTACAAACTATGAGCTGGCCACATGCTGGAAGAAAATGAGCCTTGAAATTGGGAATGTGACAGGACAGCATTTTAAAATTATATACCTCCCGCAAATGCGCTATGCTCATGCTTCCCCTGCTTCAAGGTGGTGATCCCCATCTAGCTCCCCAGAGCAAGACCCTCTTCCCTGGAGTACTGAGAAAATGATTTCCTCACCTTCAGTTCATTGGTCACTGCAGCAGCATGGCCCTGAGAAGGAGTTTTAATATCTAGTTTGGTTTTTCTGAGAGCCTCGTTGCCAGCACTGTAAAATTGAGTCCTCTTCTCCAGCACGTTTTGCTTCTTGTCTCAATTCTGAATCTTTGGCACAACAGGGTCCCTTTCAGCACATTGGCTTTCCCCAAATGACTGAGGAGTGTCACCCTGAAAGACATCCCCTAAACTACCCCTTCGTCTCTGCATCAGGTCAGAGCCTATATTCCATTATCCTTGCTCTGACCTCGAGAATTCGGAGTAGAAATGCAGTGTTCCTGGGAGCTGACAACCTCAGATTAATGTTAGTTAATACTCCAAGGAGATTGTGTGTCCCAGATGACTCTCCCAGAGCTCAGGACCTGATGGCTGATAAGTTCTAAAGGGAAAATCCGGAAGCTGGGTTTGGTGTGTCATGACAAAGGAGCCCCTGGCAGGTGATGGCCAAAGGGACTGTCTTTGGGTTTTGGAAGATTGGGGGCTATGATTTCACAAGGGAAAGCATGGAATCAAGAACTACTGGACCAGACGGTCCCCCTGGAAAGTCCGTCGTTCAGAAACTTGGACTCCAAGGAGCTCAGTGATTTGCCAGCACCCACTTAGCGACTTTGTGGTGGACGACAGTCACAAAGATCTCTTGACTTCCAACCCATACTCCTTTCACTCTGCCAGAAGGTACCCAGGTATGGCAAGGGTGTAGGCACGCAGGTATAGTGTTTGCTTCTGGGGAGAAAAGCAAATAAAACCCAAAATGTGCTTTGGGTCTCTCGCATTTCTAGCTACATCATTTTCTCTAGTAGAAAGGAAGTGGTGAATTAGACTAAAATAAGAAAAGATTGTATAACTCCAGCTCCATGAGGAGTGTTGTCACCTCATTCTTAGCCCAGATAAAATATCCTAAGTGCGTCAGGGTTTCTCTTTCATTTGCTACATGCTGCTTCTCTGACCGGCAGTCCCTGTCCCATTCGTTTTTTGTGGATGGATGGTGGAAACCAGAAATACACACACAGCAAACACATCTCCCCACGGGGTAAAAAGGAAAGCATGTGTGTGCGTGTGTGTATGTGTCCTTGTGTGTACACGCCACAACATGGAGCAAGTTCTAGGAGCCCGGAAATTAATGAGTTCTCCCACAAATAGCTGGGTACAAGATGGCCTTTATTCAACCCAGCAATTGTGCTGGAACCCCAAATTAGAGTCTTCATTGTTCTTTGTTGCCTTTGTTTTAAGTTCAACATGGACTGCTTTTTTTTTTTGCTATAAAAAAATAAATCTGAAAACAATAAGTCTGTTCATTGACATAAACCGGCTGTTGGTTCCTTGTGGGACCTATGCTGATAAAAACCAGGGAAAAACTATTTTATTTGCAATGCAAAGAATTTTCGCCTGTGGAGATTTTTTTTAGTTCAACAGCAGTAAAGGTAGGGACAGCAACCAAATAAGCTGTTAAAAATCTCTGTGCCACCCCTCACCCTTCTCCCAGTCCCAAGAGACATAATTAAAACTCCAGAAAGTGAGAAGCTGTTACTAATACTAACATAACTATTTAGTTCAACAGAATCATGCATTTACCAACTTCATTTTTACTTCATTTTTTTAAATAGTTCAAGCTGAACTTGATTTTGCTGTTTCACATACAAAGGCCTTTTCTGCATGTTAGTGCTTTAATGGGATTTGCCAGTCGGCCTGTGAATATCTGCCAAGGAATAAACATGCTGCCCAGCAATGGGCAATGCTTCCTACGACCCATGCATATACTTCAGATGTGAACTTCACTCCTTCTGCTGAAAGTATTCCAATCAATTGCTCATGCATTAGCCCCATCCCAGTTGTGTTAAGAAAGAGATTTGTAGTCCCAGCTGACTAAACTGTCCTTTGTGCGATTTTGTATCTAATCACTGCAGAGATAGGAGCAGATGTAAATGTGCATATTATAATAGCTAGCATTTTTTTTGAAGCGGATGAACACAATATGTCTAAACCTTGACTCAGAGTATATACAGATTTGTTCAAGATATGCCACAAAAAACTAGAAGAAGGGTGTGTTTACACACACACACACATACACACACACACACTGGCTTGGATGGCCCCAAAGTTCTAGAGACCTTATGAGAAAGCCTCTTTTCTCAAGATTAAATTCTCAATTGTCGGGTCCTGAGGGCTTGCAGTGGCACCTGCACTGAACTTCTAGACTGTATGAATTTTTCCTCTCACTCAATTTATATAACAATGTGAGTATATCTAAGAGTTCATCAGCAGAGTCGTAGCTCTGCCCCTGGAACCAGTCTTCCTGGGAAATTCTAAAAACACTCACAAATTCCCAAAGGGAATCTTCCAGCTAATTTTAGGGCATATTTGTCCAAGGTCACTGAAAGGCTGGAGCATATGGGTCGAATTTCTAGGTGTCTTTATGTGCTTGGCACTCCTCTTCCATTCCAAACGGGCTAGAGAGGAATGTTTCATTTTCCATTCATTTTTAGTGTCCACTCCATTTCCATAGTAACCCTTTGGCCATCCCTTCCCCATTCCTGCCCGCTGCCAGACATACATCCTCTCTAAATTAAATGGAACTGTGTAACCATAGAAAGGTTATTTAAGTCCTCTGTATCGTGTGTTTGCTCATCTGTAATAGAGAGATAATAGAAGTACCTACTTCAACAGGTTGTTGTGAGACTAAATGGGATAATATGTGTAATGAAGCTAGAAAGTGCCTAGCACAGAGGAAGAATTCAAGACGTGTCAGGTTTTACTACCATTATCATCACTACTTTGAGCTAGAGGCAAATCGCTACAGGAGAGCAGTCCCTATAATGCAGTGGAGTGTTGGGCTAAACCTACCAGCGGTGGATATGCCTCGCCTTGGCTCATCACCTTTCTTGGAAAGGTAGAAATCCTTCCCTGAGTGTCTTTCCCCCAGGCTTTCCAGAATAGCACCAAAGAAAGTGTTTTCAGCCCACCAATGGGAATTTCAGGCATTCTGATGTGAACCCACTTTGGGCGGTGGGGGAGCAGGCCTTATCAATGAAGTTGATTCCTGTTATGGTAAAAATACAACTCCATCTAGAAACATAAACCTTTCTCAGGCCTCCAACATTCCACTCCACTGAAAACTAGGACACAAAGGACATTATCTGTGAATGAACTTGGAGGAGGAGTAGAGGTCAAAGGATTAAAAAATTATGTTTCGATGTAAAATTTTTTTTGACAGATACTACTAACAGTTAAAAAGGAAAGATAAATAAAAGCCAGAAGGATTTTAGTTCATTCATCTGCGTCTAGATTTTTTATCTATTAAAATTAAAAGTGCCTACTGATCTTCAGCATTAGGGTTTTTTAATTAAATAATTTTCAAAAATCTAGTTTGTCATCCCACCAACACCACTTTCCACCAGTTTTTCTAGATTGCATCTCTAGAGAAATCTAGAAAATTGCTCTAGAGGAGCAATGATGATCAGTTACATTTAGCACACAAAATCCAGTGAGTGTTCGTGCTTAGAGCAAAGGCACTTGAAGAGACTTTGATGGAAACTCAGCAGTCCTTGGCCAATGTTCTGTTTTCAGATGGAAGATCTCCAGTGCCATTTTCAAGATAGAAATATACAAATCAAGCTCTGCTCTACTCTAATTGCTGCCCCTTTGAGTCATATGACCAGGTTTTGGCCCAGCCTTCAGATGAGTAGTAAAAAATAAGCTTAGAAGGACTGGAAGTCATGGAAAGAGAGGAGCTTTGAGAATAATTTTCTCATCTTATCCTGCAAACTTTGGGTCCCTTGATATTATAAGTACTACTGTGAGAAAATCCTAATTACCTTAGAATCTTCATGAGGGAGAAGATTTCAGACTGAAAATGTGATCTCCTTGGATACCAGCATAAAACTACAGTTGTTCCATTAATGAAGATTTTACCTCCTTTTTGCAAAAGCTGGTGAAGTGGCTGCTTTGCTTATGGGTTTTGGATAGAGCTGGTTGTTAGCGTGGTATGATGCCATGCCCAACAGGGTGATTTTTCAGATCCCGGACCTGTGTTCTGCCTACATAGGACTCTTGTAAGTGCCTGAGCTTATGTTTATTATAAAAGATAGAAATGGGGGGGGGGAGAATATTTATCCATATGTTATGATTGTATGATTGTTTGGAGATTTTTGTTTTTCTTAATGGTCAGAGAAAGACCTGAAATGGCCTATGATCAGTGCTTCTAGGATGCTATTATGTACCAGGAAGTAGGTTGACATACAAACCAGGCTTCTACTATTTGGAGAAAAATAGTGCTGCCAGTGTGATGGTTAAGTTATGTGTCAACTTAACTGGACTAGGGATGCCCACTTAGCTGGTAAAGTATTATTTCTGGGTGTATGAGAGTATTTCCAATAGAAATTAGCATTGGAGTCAGTAGACTGAGTAAAGATTGCACTTGCCAATGTGGGTGGGAATTCTCCAAACTGTTGAGAGCCTAAATAGAATGAAAAGACAGGGGAAGGGCAAATTTGCTCTCTGTTTGAGCAAGGACATCATCTTCTCCTGCCCTTGGATGTCAATGCCTCTGGTTCTCAGGCCTTGGAACTTAGACTGTGACTTCCACTATTGGCTCCCCTGATTCTTGGGCCTTCAGGTTTGGACTGGAACTACACCACCAGCTTTCCTGGGCCTCTAGCTTGCAAACAGCAGGTCATGGGTCTTCTCAGCCTCCATAATCATGTAAGCCTATTCCTCATAGTAAATCTTTTTGTTTATCTCTGAATATCCAATTGGTTCTGTTTCTCTGGAGAACTCTGACCAGGAGCTAAGAAGTTAGGAAAACCTGACATTCCTTTTTCAATAAGAAATCTGCCCAACTTTGTTTTTCTATGAGCAATTTTTCAGTCCAGAGAGCCCAAGAAAACCAATAGAAAGAGGAAAAGAGAAACATCAGTCACACCTTTCTACGAAAGACTGGTGCTGTCATCTCCTTGAACATTTTGAAGGAACCCATTTGAGTTGATACATACTTTATCTTTTGAAGCCATTCCCTCTTGAACCATCTCAGCACTGACTATGCTAACAGGGTAAAAGGTCATCATCTGAGTGCCTTTGGAGCAGAATTATTTCATGTGTTTGGAAGAGAGATAGTGCCAGTCACCATGATAGTATTCATCAAGGATAACAGAAAACAAAGCTTTTAAACTTAGAAAAAAGAGATCTTTTAGAAAGGAAAGAATTTTGACACAGAAACCCAAAGGACAGAGTGGAAATACCATTAAGAATTTGAAATGTGTTTTTGTTCTTTATGTTCTGCCTTCTTTGTTTATGGATTGAAATAATACTTTTGCAGACAAAATTTTTAAAAATTGTGCTGCTACCGTTATTTATTTTGTAATTAATGGTGGTTGTAAATTTTCTAAAAAGTAGCTTCTCATACAATAGCAACAAAAACAAAATTCTTTTTGCATCTGGGTTTATTTCATTAGATAAAAACTAGATTAACCTATAAAAGTTGTTTACAGAATGCGGAAATAACATTGAATGTAAAATGGGCAATACGTCAGTGGAGGGTTGTTTTATTTATTTATTTTAAGATAGGGTCTTGCTCTGTCCCCCAGGCTAGAGTGCAGTGGTAAGATCATAGCTCACTACAGCCTCCAACTCCTGGGTTCAACTGATTCTCCTTCCTCAGTCTCCTGAGTAGCTGGGACTACAGGTGCACACCACCACATCAGCTAATTTTTTTATTTTTTTGTAGAGACGGGGTCTTGTTATGTTGCCCAGGCTGGTTTTGAACTCCTGGCCTCAAGCAATCCTCCTGCCTTGGCCTCCCAAAGCACTAAGATTACAGGTGTGAGCCACTGCATCTGGCCTAAATCAGTGGTGGTTTTTAAGCAGGAAAAGGAAACTTATTCAAAGGATATTGCACTCCCAGAACTAGCCAGAGGCTGAAGGGAATCAACCATATAAAGCAAGCAGAGATCACAGTAGCTCCAGATGGCCTAGAAAGCTTACAGTAGAAACAGTCTGGCCAGGATACCAAGGCTGCTGCCACTGGCCACCGCCCACCATCACTACTGGACATCATCAAAAAGATGGCGCCAGATGTCTCAGTCTTCCCTTTCTTGGCCTCACTTGTCCCAGAATCATAGACTAAGGTGGAGCATCCAATTGGCCAAGCCTGCATCATGTGCTCTACTAAGACCTTATTCATCAGAAATTCCCTCCAAAAGAAGAAGATAGATTGGATGCTGTATGCCTCTCTATAATAGCCTATGTTTAACATAGGTGGCATGATTAAAACTACTTTGCTAATTTCTGGTCCTAAACATGGGAGGTAGAAGGCTTAAAGTGAAAAACATCTCAGCCTATTACTAGAGGGCACTGATTTCTAGTGCTAAGACATTGTTAGTACTTACAATTCCAAAAATCTGTAACTTTATTCTGGAGAGATAAGGAGGCAAATTGGTCAGGATGATTCTTACCTGGTATGAATAAATCAAGATTGACATTCATAACTGTGTTATCTTCTTATGTGTTTAATCTAGGTCAGCATGGTCCAGTAGAACTTTCAGCAGTAATGGAAATGTGGCTAGTGCAACTGAGAGATCAAATTTTTAATTTTATTTAGTTTTACTTATTTTGAATTTAAAAATAGTCACATGTAGCTAGCAGCTACATTGGACACAGCAGATCTAGGTGAAATCTTATGAAAATCATAGCTTCATAGTGTAGTGCTGGAAGGGATATTTGAAATTCCTGTGGCAAATATGAAGTTCGTTATTTTTTAAGGCAAAATAAATTAAATACAGATAATTAGGTTTATACCTGGTAGAAGGGGCTGGGAGGGTGTAGAGACTGTCCTTCTCAGTGGTAAGATAAACCGTAACAAGATCACTTAGAATTTATGTTGAAAAGGACCACACAGTAGTATCAAAATGTGTGATTTTTCTTGATGGCCTTTCATCTGAAGAGGAGGTAGAAGTAACAGGGGGATGTAACCTTAAAAAAAGGAGTGTCCAACTTAATTCACAAGCAAGAACACTGGTGTGAGAACAATGACCAAGCTGTATTGCCCCAAATGCTGGACCTCTCAAGGTATAAGAGGAATAATAAGATGACAGCTTTGAAAATGTACTGATAAATATTTGATTGCGAAGAATTGCTAAAATATTACTGAGAGTTTCCGTGACATACTTGAGGATCTTTTTATATTGGAAAGCAAAATAAAATAAAACAAAATCAAAGGAAGACTGAGCTTTTCTGAAGTCTTTCTTCTTTTGCTCTCTTTCTAGTTAAAGCTATGACTTGAATACTTTTGATGTACCAATAAGATTTTTGTGCTTTTGGAATCTAAATAGAATTTTTCTGGATGACAAACATCAGGCAGTCGCAACCCACCAGAGAGGAAGGGGCTGGTTTTCGTAGGTGTGCAGAAAGCCAACAGTGGTTTCCCTGAAAGGCATAAATTATAGAGGTTACTTCACATATGTGGCCAAAGGTGAACTATATACAAAGCAGGCAGTTGAAATGCCTGTGATTCCTGGCCACCAGCAAGATTTCCCAAGGAAAGGAAGCTACCAAAATACCTTTAACCCAGGACAGGGGTTGGTAAACTACAGTCTGTGTGTCAAATTCAGCCCGCCACCTGTTTTTGTGTGGCCCACGAGCCAAGAATAGTTTGTATATTTTTAAGTGGTTAAAAACATCAAAAGAAGAATGATATTTTGTGACATGTAAAACGTACATGAATTCAAACTTCGGTGTCCACAAATAAAGTTTTATTGGAACACGACTACACCCATTCACTGATGTATTGTCTATGGCGGCGGAGTGGAGTCGTTACAGTAGAGACTGCATGGTTTGCAATGATGAAAATATTTACCATGTTTACAGAAACAGTTTGTCAACCCCTGACCTGGGAGATGCCATAGGGTGTGGGTCATCCTCCAAGCCACAAGAGAGTATTCAACCCACTTGGAACGTATTTGACTCCACATCAGAAAGGGTAGTTTTGCCTTTTCATTTGAGACTTTTTTCACCATCCTCTCACTAAACCATAACCTTTTTGAGGACTAGACCATGCCTTATTATTTCTTCTTATATCTTCTGTAGTGCTGATCAATCATTTTTGATGAATAAATGATTATGTGAATGATGGAATGAGTGAATGAATGAATTACATTTTACAACAAATCATTTACCTTTTCACTATTGTCTCATATAGATTATCAAATTATAATAGTTTCATGAAGTAATGAGCTAATTATCTAGATAATTACTAGAAAACACTTAGGACAATATCAAGCAAGTACAGTGACGCGTTATAGAAGAAACTCTGTTAGTTGAAAACTACCTAACTATTCCCTTTTAAAACATGCTGACTGGTGGCCACGTCACATAGAATGTGAAAAACCAGTAGGTAACTTTCTTTGCCTCCCACTTACATCTGTTCTCACCAGTTAGTTGTGTACATATCCATAGTCCCGCATGTCTGACAATGGAGGTTGTACTTGATACTGAAAAAGCATAATCCAAAATATTTGAAAAATCCTATGACTGGAATAAAGAAATGGAAAAGAGTAACAATTGTTAAACACCCTCTCCGTGCCAGATGCTGGCTTGGGCATTTCAGACACCTAGAAACCCAGATTCTCTAGAAAAAGGTTCTCTGTCTTACACCTTCTTTGTAAATTGTATCTTCTTGCAGCCACCTAGTGGGCCCGTAGCCCAGCTCCGCTGCTTGGTTTTTGCTGTCTTCATGAGCAGTATTGATTGCCTTGGTCAAATCAATTGTGTGGCCATTTCCATTTACACATCATTTAGCTGCCTGAACTGATTGCTTCTGCCCGGACACAGTCACGCTGCTTCAATCATGTAGATCCAGATAGTCTAAAATCCTTCAAGTGGAACACTAAAACACCAAAACACCAGGCTACTGAGAATTAGTCTAGCACATATTTTTTTGCATAGCAAATTGATGTTACAATTAGGAGGAAACAAATCACCAGAAGGTTATTTTCTTCAATGATATAAAATAAATCGGAAATTTCTGAAACACAAATTTTTTTTTTTTTGAGACAGCTTTACTCTGTCACCCCAGCTAGAGTGCAGAGGGCGTCATCATAGGTCACTGTAACCTCAAATTCCTGAGCTCCAGCGATCCCCCTGCCTCAGCCTCCTGAGTAGGTGGGACTACAGGCAGCCACCACCAAGCCTGTCTAATTTTTCTATTTTTAGTAGAGACAGGGGTCTCACTCTTGCTCAGGCTGGTCTTGAACTCCTGAGCTCAAGCAATCCTCCAGCGTCAGCCTCTCAGAGTGCTAGGATCACAGGAGTGAGCCACCACACCGGCCAGGAACACATATTTCTTAATATCAAAGGAAAAGAATATCCCCAATTTTTTTCCCAACCGACTATGCGCTAATCTATACTGGTAAACACATTTGGTAGCAGATGGCTCTTTAGATCTCAAATTCAATTATGTTTTTTAAAAAAGAGAAAACAAATGGTGATTTTAATCTTCTTTGATTATTGGATGTTGGCATATTGGACTGAAGTTTTCTGATGTGTTGACTTGGTTCACATAAAGATGGTAAAGGTCTGTGCCCTAGAAAAGCAAAGTACCATAATTAATGGTAAGAAAACCCCTTTACAGGTTATTTTCAGGAATGACAGCTATCCAGAGTTGGCAGTGGTAGCACAAGGGAGAATGGGAATGTAAAGACAGCTCGTTGCTGGAGGACATGATTTTGTTTTTGCTGTTTTTTTTTTTTTTTTTCAATTAGTAAGAAAAGAAGGTTTGCACCTCCTGGCACAATTAACCTGTAAAACAAATATATCTTTTAACAAATATAGTTTAGCATGTGCCAGGTAGTTTTTATTGAAAATCACTGTCATGACTACAGGCCAATTTAGGAGGACAGTACTATTGATGTCCTTTCAGAATGTGGTAGAGACTATGCAGAAAATAATACAGGAGACTGTAACTGCATTCTTGGGAAAGGGCCAACTGGAGAGAAGGAGGGTTGTTTCCCACCAGATACATTCAACGAAGTTAACCTAGCTAGCCAGGGGCTTTGTTAATGTCATAGCAACGTATGTACAGTAACATACAGAATAAGCCCTAAATGAATTCGAAACATGGGTTTAAGATTTCTGGGCCTTTCTATTTCTGTTTCAACTTTTCCTAGTCTTCTTTCATTCACCAGACGCTTGGTACCAACACGTGTCAGGCGTAAGATTTTGCTTAACTTTCTCTCCTCCCATCAAAACGTACCTATCTGTTAAAGGTGCTGTTTGCATTCTTAACTGTACGTGTTACATTTTGAGCTAGAATTCTTTATTCCTTTGCTGGAAGTGCTACACCTGTCTCTTGTGCTTTCGCCATTTCAAATTTTTTATAAGCCCACTGTTCCGTTTGGTATGGTAGAGAAAGCGCACTAGGTGGGAATCATACAAGTTGGGTTCTGTTAATAATTCCAGCTCTGCTACTTTCTGACCTGCCTACCCTCAGCCTCCTTATTTGTCAAACAGAATAAATAACATTTGATCAACTTGCTTTCTGTGGTTAAAAGTGAAAGATAGTGACATTATTATTATGCAAATTTGTAAAAATAGCCAAATGATATATTCTGGCTATGTAGTAATCTCTTGCTCCCAAAATAATTAATAAATTTATTTTTAAAGTAAACTTATAGCAAGCCATATTTCAATTTTTATATGAATTTCTCATATCTAAAGTTTAAAATTAATGACTTTTTCTACTCTTAGTATTAGCGATTAAAGTTAGAATAACAGGATAGCAGTTCATAATCCATAATTTCATAATTTCACTCATAATGTGAAAGCCCCTATTTTCAAATTGCTTTAAGGCTATACTGGAGTTTTAAAGAAATTTATTCTGGTAACCTGAACTTTTAATGATTTGAATTTGTAAAATATTAGAATCATGAGTATTTATAGAAAGCAGGCATAGATGAAAGAATATTGTTATGTGGTCTAATCAAGATAGCATTGTATGAAGACAGGGGATATAGTGAAAAGAGGCTAGCCAGAATGTGTCTGGATTCTGTCTACTATACTTTCTGTGTGATCCCTCTACATTCTTTGAGCCTTAGTTTCCCCCATCTATAAAATGGGATTAAGTAGTAATGTCTTGCAGTAATATTGTGAGGGTTAGAGAGAATGCATACAAGATGTCTTGTGCACAGATTAGATGCTCGATAAGCTGTTATTATGTAACTATCCTCTCGCACACATCCACCTTGGAATGAACTCTCTCGGGCTTAGGTGCCTGTTGCTAATGGATTGATTGCAATGGATTCCTATGATGCTACCCAAATATGTAATTTCATTGCAAGCTGTCTTCTAAGTATAGGGAAAATCTGATCAATAAAAGATGATTGGTTTCCAGCTGCCTGTGTACATATGCCCAAAGGTGAGACACTTGGTGATGGATATTCCCCAAGTTCAATCTTATTTCTTCTAATTATGAAAATCCTCAGACTTAGCATGGCATTGGGCTCTATAGCCCCAGACAGTAATGAAACTAAAATTAGGAAGAAAGTAAAATTAGGAAAATGAGTAACAAGTTGTGCTTGATTTGGCAGGGAGTTGGAGCAATTACCTTGGATAATTTCCATGTAAAATGTTAACATCAAATAGAAAGTATTCTTTTTAATCAAAAGATGTGAAGGCACCACTTTAACAATGCTCATTCTGGAAGAGCCATCCATAAGTAATTAAATTATAGTTACCATTTGAAAAGTGGAACTGGGCATATTCACTAAACATATATAAATTTGTACTGTTTTTCTCCTTAAGGCATGTTGGGGTGATGGGATTTTAAGGAACAGATGATTTTCTTGGGAACAGAAGTAATTCTGTAACTCTTCAGTGTGTTGACATGGCATGCCCTTTCAGATTTCCAAAATAAAGGCAAGTAGTGTTTTATTGAGCCCGACTGAGCGTGGGTGAAAACACTCATTATACATTTATTTTATTTCTTTAGAAGTAGCTATTTCCATGCTAGCCATTTCTTGTGTCACACTTTGGGAAAATGTGAGTTTACCACTCAACCAGGAGAACGTACTAGACATCACCTCACATTATTTACCTGTCAGGTACAATGATGTTTTTCCACTCAACTATCTGTGAGTGAACCCATAGGCTGTTCAAAAGACTCTTTTCAGAATTCAGTAAAAATTAAAATGCTAACTCTACCACTCAAAGGATATGTAGAAGCTGTGGAATGCAGGGGGAACCAGCTCTCTAAGGGAAGAGCCCTGATTTGTGGCGTTTGCCGATTTCCGTGGTGTAAATGCTCCTACCACAGTCCATTTGAAGCTATCACTCATTTAAGAAGCTGCTTTCAAGTTTCCTGACTCTTTAATGATTGGCTCTTGCAAAGCTGGTAAAACTGGCTCCAGCACACCACTGCCTTTACAGTGAGTTTTAAAAATCTCAAGCCCTGACCATTTGACTCTCTTTTGACTCTGGAGACATTTTCATGAAACTGACAAGTGCCTGTCACTGGCGGCTGCATATAGGAGCCTGTGGATTTCCCCCCAGTTACTTGCCTTCACTGTGCTGTTCCAAGCTGTCTTTCATTTCCAGTAGCCAATGTACATTACACCTGTGAAGTTTCAGAAACGACAGACCTCTAATGAAAACATTGATCTATACAAGTAAAAGATTTTCTCTACATCCCAACCGTTAAAAATCTAAGATATACTATAACACATATTCCCTCAGCAATTAACCAGGGCTTGCTGCTCTGAGTAGTCGATGCACCTCACTCCCCCTTTCTGGCTGTCAGCTTACTGGAGAGTTCTGCCAACACCACTCAAATAGCCAGGGCCCGTAACTGAGCTGCTCCTGCCTGTCCGTGGCCGGCAAAGTGATGTGATTTCTTTATGTGTGTAATACAGTACAGCTCTTGGAGGCTTGCAAATGGCACTGTTTAAATCAATACATAATGATTTATTATATATCGTGGAGCACTTATAAATATATTATGTAGCTCTAGAGCACAACAACATCATAGGCTAGTGTAGGCAAGTGTGGGTGCCCTCCACACTGTTTTCTTTTGTGTCCTGCAACTGAGATGTCCTGTGGCCCAGGATAATTCATTTGCCTTTGCTGTACTTCATTTCGTAAGTTTGCATAATGGAGTCAGCACGGATGTGATTGCAAATGGTTTGGAGGGATGGGGTGGTATGTGGGCAATATTCATTCAAACTTAAGAATTACTGCATTTTAATATCTCCCACATAACCAAGCATCACAGTGGATACCAGTGAGGCATCTGGATTGAGAAGTGAGGGGTTCACATGTACGATAAGTGTAAAGACAGGCAAAGGAATGATAATCACAAAATTCGAGACCTTAGTGACATTTGTAGCTGGGGAGAGGGGAGTGACGAGGACTTAGGAGGGGTTTACAGGTAAAAATCCAATCCTACTTCTAACATTTATTTCTTAGCTTGAGTGGCGGACATGGAGGTTTTTATCGTATTACTCTTTAAACTTTTTTGCCTGTCTAAAAACTTACACCAAAAAGTCTTTAAATAAAATTTAAAAGGTTTCTGTTAAATTGAACTGTGCACTTAAAAATGGTTAAGATGGCAAATTTTATGTTATGGGTTTTTTAATCACAAAAGTAAGAAGTTTCTGTTAATAATGACATGTACATTTAGCTTTTATAATGGTGTCATAATTACAAATGAACACATAGGAGTCTTTGTTTGTAGCTTTGTTTTATACACTGATGCAGTTTGGGGAGCTCTAAATGTCCTCAGATGGGCTCTGTGCAAAGGCTAACAGGAATAATAGCCAGATTTTAATTAATCCCCATCAAAGCCAGCAGTTCTAGCCTGACAAAGTAAAGGTGGGAAGGAAAAAAGACAACAGTTCATCAAAACATTCAAAAACATTTTAATATGCAGGGAATTGAGCTTACTGAATAATATTTTTTTGATTAAGAGAGAAAAGAAATGCAGATATGTTTAGGTACTTGTCTAAAAGTCAGTCCAGCTTTGCCCCTATATAGGCTGGTCACGTACCAATATCATAACATTTACTCATAACCATAACCAGAAAGATAGAATCTAATTGGCGCTATTTAAAAAAGCTAGATCTAATTGGACACAAATTTATCTTTTTCAAGTTAGTTCAGATGAAAATAAAAACAACAAAGAAAATATTTATGAAGATGAAGACAAGAGAGAGTTTTGTTGAGATAATCATTACATCTAAAAAAATTAAATGTATTATTATGGGCATAGCATTCCTCATTCCCAGAGTCAATATGGTAATATGGCATTCAGCCTCGAGTAATATCAGTGGGTGCAACATCCTTGTGAACAACTAAAAAGAAATCACTCTCATTTATTTGCACCTAATAATTTCCTCCTTTGTACTATTCCCGAGTTAAAATCAGATGATTTTTCACAGCAACACAGTGTATAAATGATTTAAAGTCTGAATCCAAAGTATAAAATGGGGAATATGAATGTCCCAACAAGGCCAATTGGCCACAGCCTTGGGTTTGCACTACGGAAACCTTCAACATTGTCAGTACAAGCTCTCTCAGGAGGAAGGGGCCGAGGAGTGAGTGAATAGGAGAGACCTTTCCAAGTCCATCTCTGCTCAGCCAACACTTTCACTCATCTCGGGAGTTTAGTCCAGAGCTCTTTATTTGTAATTCAGTTCTCTTTGGTTATACAAACCTTGTACATTTACATCTAAGAAGGTTTTAGCTCCATTTTCAGTGTCCTCTTTTTTTGAAATTTATTTCAGTACAGTCAGCTCATAGGACAACACATGAGACTATTGTAGAGGGAAGAACGGTAAGGAAAAAGGGGATTTTTGAGAGACTTTCAAATGATTGGGTACGTGGAATACATTTCCATGCAGACAGGATCCCAAGTACATATAATCCCTTCAGAAAATACACCTGTTCCATCTGCAAAGCACCAACTGCATTGCCCACACCTGCCATACTTACAACGGGTCTTAAGCTCATGGTGGATGTGGTTGTAAAGTTTTTCATGCCATGTGTTGGAGAAGTAGGTGACCAGTTCAAAGTTCCAAGGGGATGTCTCTGGATAATTGGTTTCCAAATACAACCTGTCAGGTCAGGAGGAATTCAGGATCCAAGCCAGAGCCTGCTTTGACAATTCTGACTAGTGGTATTAGAGCCGAGTTGACTCTCAGTCCCCCTTGTCTATTCTATTCCCTCTAGCCCCCACACCCCGTTGGCCTACACTTAAAAAAATAAAATGTTCCAAAGCTCTCTATTCTAGTCATCGTGTCTCCTTTGTAAAGTAGTGGAACCAATCAGCTATCCTAAGCCAGCTGCTTAGATATATGCTGGCATGGCTCATTAGAGTGCAGCCATAAACTCATTCAGAGAAATATTCTGAAAGATGTTTTTATTGCTTTATATGTGTATAAATCTCTTTGTTTGCACACAGAGAACACTGATTGAACAAAATGATGAACTACTGGTTCCATTTCTTGTCTGCTCACTGAGCAGGCACATTATAGTCTATCTTAGGTTACTTTTGCATAAACGATAGATTTGTGACTGTGAGCATCATTCATGCCACACCTTTGTCCTCCTTAATGCAGAGCGTGCAATATAAATAAATGCACTGATAAGGGTGGAAAATGGCTTGCACATCAGGGATAATTATGGCTCCAGACAGATGAGAGGATGAGTTTTTAATTGCTTTTTGGAGCCATTTCTCCCATACATGCCCCAGACTTTTGTTTTTCAAAGAATACGGGTAAAATTTCTGAAGTCAAAGAGTAAAATGCATTTTATGACCAACTCCAAGTTTGTGCAAACCCAGAAAGAAGCAGAATTATAGCCAAAACGATAGTTCATATTTACCTCTGCCCAAGAACTGACTTGAATGTTTAGCTTTAAAGGCTTCTTTTGTTAGATTGCCTTTTATGTGGCGTTTAACACAGGCTGGAGATGCTTAACAGTAGTGAAGGAGGCAAGAGTTTCTGTTCTATACATGCAGCAATTATCTTCATTGCAAGAGAAGCCAGTCCTTGCAGCTGCACCGGGGAGCTCAGGCATCCCGGAACAAAGCACGCCTGCACTCATGCACAGAGAAACGTGAGAGACACTATCAAATAGACAGCTCGCTGAGGTCTGGCCAAGTGGCCCACCAGCCGTTCATGGCGTTCCCAGGAGAATGCAGCCTGGCTTTCTCAGACTCCGAGCTGATTAAAGCAAGGGGTGATGGGAAGGCCATGTTGAGTCTCCAGTTTGGGGAGGGGGATGAGGAAAGGGCTGACAGCTGCTGCACAACTGGTGCAAAACATGGGTAGAGATAGCAGCCTGCTTTTGTAACGGGAAACAGCACAGAGATCTGATTTGCAGTAAATGAATGCTTTCTCAATAGTGCCTCTATTGGCTAGGTCACTAATCTTTAAATCTTTGCACTACATATGATGTATATGTTACAATTTATAATAAGTCTTCATGTTCTGGGGTTTCCAAAATGAGAATGAACACTTTATTTGGTCCTCTGCCTCAGAACACTGACCTACTGACTCATTCCTTTTACAAATGTGGAGGAGAATCAATGTTTTAAACAACCTACTCAAGAAGTATACTGGGCGGATGGGATTTTTCCTGTTTATTAGGCACGCCTGAGTAAAGCCTTTGCAGGCGATTATTTAGTATCTGGAAAGTCCCCCTCAGCAGCTGGAATTGGTTCCTGTGGCACTTCGGAAGATGGAAATGGTGTTCAGAGTTAAATGCCTGATAGGATGTTGGATATTTTAAGCGAAAGAGGGCAAAGCGGGCTTTAAAAGAAGCAACAAAGCATTTCTGCCACTAATGAGGAAGTTTAAGGTGTCAGCTGCAGAACACTCTTCCTAAACCCATTTCAGAAACCTTTTTATTCTCCTTTCAGTATGCTGTGACGATGTCCTCTAGCCACACATGTCTTGAATGCAGAGAGCCCAAAGCCCTCGACTGATTTTTTATTGTTAATCTTCATGGTATCCTTGGCAGAAGGAGCTGGAAACCAAGTTATAGAAATATACAACTTTTTGTGACAACATATTTTGCAATGGTTTTTAGTTTTTAAGCTGTCTCCTAATTTAAACACACAAGAAATCTGTTTCAGTATGGATTGGATTAAGTTGAATTAAATTTCCAGTATGATTTTGATATCTCTAGTGAATGATTAGCTTAAAATGCAAAAATGAAATACAAATACAGTGGTTCAAGAGAGAAAACCAATTTCATATACCTACCTCTCTTCTTTACCTCCCCTTGAAATAAGAAATAAAAATACGAGAAGAAAGCTCAGGGCTCTAAAAAAACAAGAAAAATGTATATATGTACTATATATACGTGTATACACACACACACACAGACACACATAAAACTAAAACAGCACTGGGAAATGACAATGGGTGTCATTATTGGATCAGAAACTTCGAGGATTTTCTAGAAGAAAGGTAGAGGAAACTGCTGTCCAAAATACTAGGAGCAAGTGGTTTCTTCCCCAGGGCCCTCAGCCATATTCCAAACTTCAAGTCAATAATTCAAAGAGCAGGAGTGGCCTTGGGACAAAAATTTATTTTAAAAATATTTATTTATTTATTTATTCATTCAAATGAGTTGAGATTATTGGCACTCCCCCTTTTCCTCTGTAAATGATGGGTTTTTTTTGTATTTATGACAATACCAAAAATGTGCTATGCGTCGAATAGCAGAACTATTATGGCTTATAACTTATCTATAAAAATAAAGAGAAAATTCTATAAGTTTTTTACAAAAGAAAAAGAAACCAGGTTACCAATAAGAGAATAGGATTCAGAATGGCCTCGAATGTCCCATCTGCAACACTCATTGCTAGAAATCAAAGAACAATTGTCCTCAAAAAACTGAGGGGAAATTATTTTGAACCTAGAATTCTATACCCAGCCAAACTACCATTTATTCATCCAACAATTTTTTGAGCACCTACTATGAGTTAGGCATTCTGTTATTCAGAGGAAGTATCATGGTGAACAACAGCAGAGTTAGTCATTGCCCTCTCAGGGCCGATAATCTACTTGGGAAAGTAGAGATAAATAATCACCCAAACAAATACAAAATTACAAACAGAAATAAATTCCACTATCTAGTATAGTGCCCACACTGACTTGGAGATAAAATATTATCTTATTAAAAACTGAGAATTCTTATAGTAACAAAAGCTAGAAAACTTTGTTTAAACTGATGTTTCCTAAATTTATTTAAACATGGGAATTATGTCTTCTCCTCTTCTCCTTCCTCCTCCCTTTCTTCTTCTCCTCATTCTTATTCTTACATCAATATTCTGGGGAACTTATGTTCCCCACAACCCACTCTGGGAAGTGCTGGATTCCAGAGGAAAACGCCATCCTCCTCAGTGCTGCTTCAAGGCTTTTCACCGTCTGACCCCAGCTTACATTTCCCCTCTTCTGTCCCCACGAACCTTTCCCTTGGCCATTCTCCATGGCTTGCCAGGCCTTGAACATTCCAGCCACTTTGGCAATTCCTTGTCATCTTCAGTTCAGTTTTCCCTGTCTGAATACATTTCAGCATTCATTCACTAAGCACTTACTGAGCTCTTTCCCTGGGTGTGGAGGGATGGGGGAATGAAAACATGGCCCTTACTTCAAGGATCTCATTGTCTCCTGTTTCCGGCGTTTTTCTCCGTAGCCTCCAAACCCTGGTTCAGATGTTACCTTCTCAGTAAAGCCTTATTCAATTGCTTCCTTCCCCTTACCCCATTCCCAGTTGCCCTTCCCCAATACAGCCTACTACATTCCCTTAGCATTCATCATATCATACTTATGACTTACTTGTGTGTATCACTCATGCTGGATGCTCAGCGTTTCTTGAATTTATGTAACGACTAGGGATGAAGATTTCCCCATAAATATTCTCCCTTTCATTTCCCCACCCACCCTCCCCACCCTTCTGGCTCCCATGGAGCCCAGTCTCCATGTCAACATGTCAAGAGGGAAACTGCTTCTCCCTCTTTCTGCACAAAATTACAATTTTCTCTACACATCATCTGTTTTTCTCTGGGCCATTTGCATGTCTGCTAGCATAAATTACTTGCAGGGTTTAGAGGCTAAACTTTGTAAATAAAATTCCCTCTCTTTACTAAAACAGAGTCACAAAATTCAGGAAATCTCTGGTATTTTTTGAATTTTATTTTTCACTCACAGAAGCAACAGCTGATTGGTTTTTCAGGTTTATTCTGACTCTTTTTTTAACCTTACAGGACACTCATTCACTTGAGTGGTAGGGAGTGGGTAGGAAGATCCTTCCCTTGTATTAATACTTACAAAAAGGTTGAAATCTAATATACATTATTTTAAAGGGGGAGATAATGAGGATTTAATATGAAAGTTGCAGACAAATTGTAAACATTATAAATGACAACGGTTTTTCCTGTAACCATCGGCAAGCGCACCAGCTGTGGAGGAAACTGACATGCTGTACTTGGGCAGCAACATCATGTCACAGGGAAACACAGCTCTTTGTTTGGATCTGTTTCCTATGAGTGTGTTTCATATTAGGTCTGAGCATGCCAGCTCCTGGGACTAGGTGGCTGCCCTTAAGTGAGCAGCAGAAAAATATGCTGCTCTTCCAGCTGCCTAGACCTAATCATCCAAAGAACTTTATAAAATCACTGCAACAGGAGACAAAAGGAAGCAAGCAGAAGAAAAGCCAGGACATTCCTGTGATGATCTAATGGATTGAAATGGCACCTTACCATCCAGGGTCAGCCACCAACACCTTGATTTAAAAGGTGAGAAAAAAACCTAACGTGGTTTGGACAAGATGTTGAAGGGGCCTGAGCTTTTATGAGGCAGAGACGTCCGAGTCCCTGCGAAGTTCTAACAGTAAGTGACTTCACCAGGCGGCTTCACCCCAGCTCAGCACTGTATTTCATGCTACCACCAGGAGTTCCAAACGCCATGTGGGTTAAGTGCGCTCTCTCGTGCTTGCCTCGGCAGGAAATGGCAGTGGTTAATCTTGGCCCTCTCAAACCTGTGCGAGCACGGCTGTTGATTTTTGCTCCTCACAGTAAGTCTTTGAGGGCCAAACCATAAAGCTGACTTGTCATCTCTCTCTGAAAAGTTTGATTTAAGCACCTACCTGCAGATGCTGGACCCCCCAACCCCCAACTCCATCTCCCCCCAACACACAGACACCCACACAACAGCCCCGAGGACAGGACTGAGAATATGCTGTGAGATGTTTGAGGGAGCTTCTCTAGAGCCTTCTGCCCTGGATGAGTTCTGTCTCTGTCTGTGTGTCATTAGGGAGCCTTTGGTTTATGAGTTAGCCATTATCTGCCCATTTCGCTCCACTATCAGGTTTGCTATTCAATACTCACCGACGGCGATGGAAGACGATATATGTGAGGGTGTCAGTACGGTTGAAAGATCGAAATTTCTCCTAATGCTATTATAAAATCATCTTCTTAGGTGTGTCAATAAAGTGGATATATTACCTCGAGGAATCTCTCTCTTTGTGAGTGAAGGCTGAAGAACTCTCTAAGTCAAGATGGGACCGTAAATCTCTGGTCTAAGATTCCATTTTTATATTTGCCATTTGGAACTGTCTCTGGTTTCTACACTGAGGTATGAGAGACTGAAAGCCTGCTTTCGTACGGCGATCTGATTTTTTTCCCCATGTATTTCTAGTATTTATTTTCCTCCTAGGAATTTAATGTTTCTAATCTCTGTAGATAGATAGATGTGTGCTTATGTTCGTTTATTCTATCCTCTTCTCTTATTTGCTCATAAAAAACATGTTCTTCTACACCTCGATTTGCTTTAGCACTACAGGTACTGCTGTTTTATTGAATGAGGGCTTGATAATTACCATTCCTTCCCAAGTGCAGGCAAAATTCTTTTGGGGGAGAGTGTTCACAAAGTCTCTCAAACTTAGCATGCAGAAGAATTACCTGGAAAGCAATTATGCAGATTCCTGGGCCTCACCCTCCCAGAGATTCTGATTTGTAGATCTGGAGTGGGGTCCAGGAATTTGCATTTCTAAAGGCTGATGCTGCTGGTCCCAGGACTTCAACTAAGAGCTGCACTACCCTAGAAACCCATTATAGAGGACTTTTCTGCTTACTTAGCTTCTAATATCTGTCCTTCTGTGAGCTATCAACTTAGTCATGAAAAACATGCTGAACCGGTGATCTTGTTCCTAGAGGTGGGATTAGCGTTCTTGTCTCCCAGCTTTGTATCAACTCAAGGAGCACGCAGCTAATTCAGCCCTTCAAGTAAAATTTGATATTTTAGATTCCAAGTCTTTTCCAGTTTCAATTCCTTCTAAAATATTTAAAGTAGTGTTTGTCTAAGGAAAGATGAAAAACACTACCAGTCACTTTTTTCCTTCCCTCTCTCCTTTCCTCCCCCCTACCCTGCCCCTTTCTTCGTTCCTTTCTTTCTTCGTCCAAGGGCGAGGGTTTGAGTAAAATGAATTTTCCCATTTTATTCTTCTGACTCCACTTGTGCCTACCGTGTTTCCATCATAGTTCCTGTGTTCCTAGGGGAAGGGTAGTGCTTGAGCTGAAAGACGTGATGCCTGTGTGTTTAATATTTCCTCAAATGTGATAATTGTTGATTTTCCTGAGGTATGCCACAGAAGACTGTTTCAGCATGCAGTTTGTTTTTATATTCCAAACACTCACCAAGATTCACAAAAGATTAGGAACAGAGCTCTTCTACTCTGTATTAATGCTTTTCCACAACAAAATGGATGGCCTTTTCAGGTGGAAGAAGGGAGATTAATACCCTGGAAAAGCACAAAGGGAAGGAAAAGAGAGTTTTAGAGAGAGTGTATTCTCCCAGGAGTCACAGAGCAGGTACAAATAATGAGGGTTCTGGAAGGAAGACAGACCTAAGTATGTCAGGGAAGTCTGTGATCTCAGGCTGTTCAATATTACCCAGCCCTTTCTGGCTGTCATAATTCAAAACTATGGTGACAATGTGGTACTTATGAGCTGAGTGGTAATCATGCTTTTGCCCAAAAGGCTAAGAAAAAGACGAGAGCTGGGAAAGATCAGAGAGCATATTGGGTTGAGACAAGGAGGTTATCTCATTTTTCCAGGGAAGCATCACGAAACACCTAGGTTGGCCTCTGCCGCCATAATGGACAATGAATTTCAATTAAGGAGAATGGGGTAGGGACAAGGACGTGTGTGGGGAGGTGTGCAGGGGTGAGGGAGAGTGGGGACCGGTGGGCAAGGTTGCCTAGATCTCCTGCAGCCCAGCTAAAAGGGCCACGCAGAGTTGCATTAAACCTGATTGGAAAACTCTGCTTAATACATTAAAGAAACAACCAGCAGAAACATCTACCTCCCTTCCTTCCTCCCCCAAACAGTAATGAGTCCAAATTGCTAATAAAACATAAAAACCCAAAGATGTTGTGCATGGGCCATTTTTCTGAGCTGGTTATTTTTTATGTCAGTTTTCCCACAGCTGTGAGCATGCTATAACTATCAACTTACCAAATGCCCTAGTTTAAATGAAACTTAAAAGAATGTATTTAGGAACTTTATAAAGAAAGTGGGGGAAAAACACAGACAGGCAAGATCTATCAATTTTTTTTCTTTTGGTTAGAAAGAGGAATTTGGAAGGATGTAAGAAGGGAGGAATGGCTTGAGCCAGTAAGTCTCAACAAATAGTGGTTGAGAGAATAGATAGAAGACTTATTCATTTCTTGCAAAGCCATTATCCAAAGATCACATTCAGCCTGGATGGAAAGCAAGGCAGAGGTGTATGGTAGAAACTCATGCACCCCATCGGGGGCACGATCTAACCGCTGAGGTTAACTTACGCAAGGAGAATTAAGAAGCAAGTCTAAAGCACAAGGAAGAATGAAGAGGGTTTCTGACCCTAAATATGTACAAAATCCCATGTAAAGGTCATTCCACCCATAGTGGATCCAATGGTCTAAAGAATCTACTTTTTGCTGTCTTTTTTCAGTCCATCTCTCAAAAGATAGCAAACATTCTCATTTGAAATATGTGAATGTTCAGTTATGAGGAGTGATTGCCAAACATTTGGATAATAAATAAGAAACGCATGTGGTGAAGATGAAACTTGCATATTATACCCAGAATTAGAAATGGAGTTCCGTCACTCTGTGGCCCAGCAGCCTCAGTCAAGCTACAAAACACCTTAGGGATATTTAGTGTTCTGTGCCCACCCCTTATAAATGTATATGAGTCAATATCCCCAATGAGTAATATGGCTGGCGGCCATACCACCTTCATCTAAGCTCTCAAGCTGAACAGGGTTGGGCTGGGTCCGTGTTCTTATGCGAGACCTCCAAAGAAACCCTGGAGGTGTCAGCGATGATTCAGTGGGTAGTTCCCTGCCTTGAGTCAGTCCCAAATCACTTTCCTTTTCTGGTGTTAACGGGTCCTTTACATATGCAGGTGCAGCTTTTTTGAGAATCAGTCCAAAGCCTGCTTGCTTTAAAAACAAAATTTTTTTAATTTAAAATAAAAGGCAAGGTAGGGGTAGCCCAAAGAAAGGGAAGAGGAAAAGGAAGAGTGCAACAGAAACAGGAGAGGACTGATCCATTGCAGATTAAATTCCATTTTGACAAACTCAAAATGATTCCCCTAATTATTTGATTATATTGGGGTTTACTTGTCACCAATTTTGCTTGGATTGAATGAGTTACCAGCAACAAGATTTGAGGATCTGCTTTTTTTGTGAAGAGTTAAACCAGGACTGATGCTCTTGGAATCGTGAAGAAAGTTCTGACTTGCCCCTAAACAAACCACTCTAAACAAAGCCAGAAGATAGGCCCCTTCAAAAATTCTCAGATGTGTACTATCCCTGGGTGTGGCCGTCAGTCCCACTGTGAGCACTGGAATGGCAATCAGAATTATCAAGGGTACTATTTCTTGCTGTGAGTGTGTTCTTATAAGTGCTTATCCTTCCTGTGTAGTTGCTTGAAACTGCCATTGAGTTTTGTTTTTGACAATTAAAATGCTGCTGTGATTCTTTAGAAAGCTGCTGTTTTGAGGGGGTTCCAATTCTTAAAGATATAGAATGTTTTGAGGTTTTGGAATAAGAAGGCCTTGTTAATGTGTAAGACAAACTGTGTGGTATATTTCCTTTCTTCAATGAAACATGTTTAGCCTGCTCATATCCTTTTTAAACCAAGGATATGAATAAATCTGCCCAAATATTTTCTTTGGGATAGGAATCATTCTCTAAGTAGCTCCCGTTAGATGACGTTTTCTAAAAAAATGGAAGGAAGAAAAGAAAAAGATGAAAGAGTTAAAAAAAAAACTTCTTGCTGTTATGTAGAAGAATTTGTTCTGTTTATTTGTAAACTTGCAAAATATTTCTAAGTTTGCAAATAAAATAAACGTTTTTCAATACAACTGTTTTTGAAGTCACATCCAGCCTGGCTCCCTAAAATGACAAAACCCAGGAAACAAAAACAAATATCTGTTCGATGGACTTGAAATTAGTTCACATTTACATTTTTAGTTGAGGGATGTGTTGGATTTATAAAAAACTGCAAGTGGTAAATATTTGGTTCTTGCAAATTTTTCTAAACTTTTGCTTTGCCTTTAAAAAAGAGAATATTTACATTTTATAACATAATTAAAGGTTTGAAAAGTGCATGTCTGCCTTCCAGTCACGTTTAGTTAACAATACATTTCTTGCTTAATTTCTCCAGCCTTGAATGCTGCATGGTCATATACAAAAATCAAACGTTTTCATAAAATGCTCTATAATCAGTTGTATCATATTAAATCTCTGTTAAACTCTACTTGTTTCAGAACTCATTGTTGTGAGGATATGTAAAGAAACTTCATGAAGTTTCTCTTCCCAAGTTTAATGCATGATCTCGCTTTATCCTGTTCAGGTTTTATTAAATTTTTTTGCTAACTTAATGCTGAAAGATATAAAAGAAAACCAGTAAAAAAGTATAGCATTTTTTTCAATTGAAGAAAAAAGAAATCAGTGCTTTGCATTCAGAATATGCAGGGTCATATATTCTTTTCCATTTTCTGAGTTTAGTAAACATGTTGATATGATGAAGTTTATTTTTCATTTTTTAGGCATTATTTTTATTATATGTATATAACTATGTAGAAGTCTATTGTAATTATGCAAATGTAAGTATAGATTTATAAAACTGCAAAAGAATTGCTATAATCAATGATACATATTTTCCCTTAAAGTTTATGCTACAGAGGGGAGGGGAGGGGAAGAGAAATTTAAAAAAAAGTTTATGCTATAAAAAAAAATCACTGATTTAATCTTTACTATAGTAAGCGTGGAGGAAATACATACAAATATCAAAACAAAATAAGATTACAACGAGTTAGGTTTTTCTGTAAACAGAATTTGGGTGAAAACAGGTTTTATTCCAGTGAAAGTAATGGGGAGTATTAAAGGTAGGAAATAACCAACTCTTTTTATATTATTTATATGATATAATTTCAGTCTACATCAGGATCAAACTATATTGTGATGCCTTAAGCATTCTGTGGCATTGGGTTTTCCAGGGGGTGAGAGTGTGGAGTTTCTTTTCAAATTCCCTGCGATGTGATGCTCCGTCCAGGGACTGCTGTCTCCTCTCTCTTCCAGAGGCCAGGGCCCTCCCGCTGACCCTCCATCCCAGGCCTCACCCTTTCACTCTGCCCTGATGCCCCGGGTGGTGGCGTCTTTCCCAATATGCCACACGAGAAATGCACCAATACTGCGCTTCGGAAATCCTTAGGCAAGAAAGCACACATCTGGCTTGTGGAACCAAGAATGCTTTCTCAAAGTAAAGCCTTTCAAGTTGAGGGCGCAGCGTGAACAAGGTCGTGGTAGCAGGGAGGGTCAGGATATACCGAGAGAAAGCAAACATGTCCATTTTGGCTCTATCCAAACTTTACAGGGTACTTGTTGGGGAATAGTGGCAGATGGCTCCAAAAATATAAGATGCGACCAAATAATTGAACAATGCTTACGTTGGTTAGGAATTGAGAGCTTGTTTTTGAGCAAGGGAATAAAGTGATGAAAACCCCACTCTGTTTGTGTCCTGGACTGGTTCCTAGGAAAGTATAAGAAGCTAGTGAAAAAACACCTGATAGAATCCAAATAAAGCCTGTAGTTTAGTTAATAGTATTATACTGATGTCAATTTCTTAGTTTTGGTAAATGTGCCTTGGTCATGTAAGATGTTACCGTTAGGGGAAGCTGGTGGAGGACATACAGGAACTCTTTGCAACTCTTCTGAAAATAGGAAGCTATTTCAAAATAAAAAGAAACGACAACAACAAAACGCCACTATGGGACTCTATCTCCAATGCTGGACCGTCACATCAAGGGCATCGGGGGACACAGTTTGGCTGGTTTTTACAACTGTGGCGACAAGCCAAGATCGTAGAAGTAAAGCATTTGTTGTTTGACTGTAAGCTCTGGAAGTCTGTTTCCTGTGTCAAGAATCTTTGTTTCTGTAATTTCACCTGCTCCTAGGGTCTGTTTCTTCCTGTGCCTTGCCATGAGGATGTAGCTCTCAGCCGGAAGCCAAGGGCTGCTCTGGCTATAGCACCAGGCACAGCAAGAGAAGCCCCAGCGACTCTGGGCTTCTTTTCTTATTTTCTGTACCAATTCTCCTGCTGTCACCCTCCCTCTTGATGCATTCTGAATGTTCCCTGCCACATGCGAGAGAAAGTAAAATACTTTTAAGCCCAGTTGGCACATAATCTGAAAAGTTCTTGAGGCAGTCCCCCTTATCCTTGGGGAATATTTTCCAAGAACCCTGGTGGATGCCTGAAACTGGATAGTTGGGGACCCTGTATAGACTGTGTTTTTTTCCCATACATGCATGCCTACGATAAAGTTTAATTTATTAAGTATAAATTAGGCACAGTAGGAGATGAACTATAACTAGTAATGAAATAGAAAAGTTATAGCAATACACTGTAATAACACTTATGTGAATGTGGTCTCTCTCTCTCAAAATAATCTTATTTTACTGTACTCGCCTGTTTTCTGACTGCGGTTGACTGCGCTAACTGAAACTGCAGAAAGCCAAACCATGGATGATGCAGGACTATGGTATTTGAGTTCACTGCCTTTTACTAGGTGATTTTCAATTTATCTCTCCATTAACACCATTTACCTGAATTTGGGATACTGCGTTTCTACCATTAGAAATATTTTCTGTAGTCATTAATGCAGACTAAGAGAAGCTGACACTTTACTCCAAAATGATATAAACATATTTCATCCATGAATACTTATATACAAAGAATAGGGCATAAGGAAATATGTAGCTTATACGAGGTAATTATCTTAAGTTTGTTTTTAATTCCGCATATCTCCCATATACCATCTAAAAAGCCTGAAGCTATAAATCAATGCAAGTCAAAACAACAAAGTTCACTAGTGTAAAAGTTTCTAGGTTTGTGCATGTCCATACCGTGTGCACGTATCCTTTCTGCCGCTCTATAGCAGGCTGTTGATGAAGTTACAGTTGCATTTTTCATAACAATCTATTATCAAAAAGTGTATACTAAGTTGGTTGAGTTATTTAGTGACATTTATTGTGAAATGAAGTCAGTCACTTCCCATTTGTAAATGTGTTTCCTGCTTGCCATGGTCCTTTCTCAGAAAACTGAGGTTCTCTTATGACTTGCTTTAGCATAAGCATGATTTTGGGTGTCTTGGGCCAGTCTTAGATGTCGCTAGTTTCAACATCTAAGCTCAAACAGAAAAGAGTGATCCTAATTTTTCAGATTTGGGAGAAGCAAGAAGAGACTTTTGGCCTTTTTCTCTGTCTCAAATACCTCTGCTAAAATTCTGGTGGGACTTGGGTTGCTTAGTTGCCAGTCAACATGCAAAGGTTAAAACCAAACAGAGAAGCCAAGAGAGAAGAATTAAGCCTTTCAGTTCTTACTTGTTTTGTTTAGTGGCCTCAAAGAGAAAGCAACAAGGTATGGTCAATTAGTGTGAACACAACAATCAACTGCCTGAGTTTGTGACTGGACTCTGTCACGTGCCATCCGTGTGACCTTAGGCAAGTTACTTAACCTCTCTGAGCTTTTATTTCCTCATCTGTAAAAGAAAGATAACAATAGCAGCCAGATTTACTTGTAGAATTTAATGAGACATTACAGATTCATTCTTAGCACATTGCTTGTCATTTAGTAAGGACTTACTAATTAGATTTTATTTTTATTGTAATAATTATTATTATGCTTTCTTACCTCCAAAGTTTCAACCACGTATGTACTTACTACCACTGAGCTGTCTACCTAAAAAGGTTAAAATGGTAAATGTTGTGCTACATATACTTTATCACAATGAGTACAAAGAAAAGTTGTGATCACCTTAGCCAACCCAATACAAAAATCAGGCCAGGTGCGGTGGCTCATGCCTGTAATCCCAGCACCCTGGGAGGGCAAGGCAGGAGGATTGCTTGAGCTCAGAAGTTCGAGACCAGCCTGAGCAAGAGCGAGACCCTGTCTCTACTAAAAATAGAAAAAATTAGCTGGGCATGATGGTGTGTGCCTATAGTCCCAACTACTCAGTAGGCTGAGGCAGGAGGATTGCTTGAGCCCAGTAGTCTGAGGTTGCTGTGAGCTACAATGATGCCACTGCACTCTGCCCAGGGCGACAGAGGGAGACTCTGTCTCAAATAATAGCAATAATAATAATAAAATAAATAAAAATCACTTCCCAAAATAAAATAACACACATTCAAGACACCAGACAAGGAGACCAATTATATTATGGAAAAGACACTGGACTAGATATCAAAAGACCTGGGATCTAGTTAATAACTCTGTGTTCTTGACCAAGTCATCACACCTTTCTGACTTCAGCTTTCTCCTTGAGAAAAGTTCTAGGAGAATTAAACGAAGTAACGGATTGCTTTGTAACACATATAAATTGGTATGACTGTGGCCAGAGTCCCTTTTTATCTGCTTCTAAGAACAGATCCAGGATGTTGTAGAGAACTGCAGAAAAAATGTCCTGTTCATAATGCATTTATTTGGTTACAAAAACATCAGAGCATTTAATAATGTGCTATGAAATAGGCTCTGACAAACTCTGATTGACAGAGACTGGCTGTCTTGACCCGGTTAACGGGAAATGCCCTGGGTCCAGCCCCACAGCTCACAGATTGTGCAGGTTCACGGCTTCTACTCCCAAGAGCCCAAAGCCAAGAATGAATTCGGGGAAATCACCCAGTGAGACGCTCCCCCACAATCCAGAGATACCAGGCCTCCCAGCGGTGTAATAGAAAGAGCTCTGAAACAGGCATAGGGGTTCTGGAATAATTTTGAGTAAGTTTCTTAAACTCCCAGTAATTCAGCACCGGCAAAATGAAGGAATTCCGACTTTAAAATCTTCATGTTCTAACACTCTATGAGATTGTGTGAACAAAGTATTTTGAAGATTTGGAGTCGTTTTTCTGTTCTTTCCCCCTAAACTTGAAATAACCATTGTAGCATTTGGACTTTTGGATTATCTTGGCCTCCTGAACCCCAGAAACCACCCACCTCCTACCTTACCTCTGTTGTCCTAAGTCAGCACAGGCCATCTTCAGAGGAAGGACAGATTTATTTAGACCCCATGCCACTGCTGTTCAGAAAAATTTAGATTTATCCAGAACAAGATAGGGATTTTCATAAGCACCCACAATTTAGCTTTTAAATTTCAAAGTTTGTTATTTGACATCTGAAATTTGGGGTGGTGAATTCCTCAAGTCTCTCCATTTGTTTTTCACTCAAGGCCTCCTGGGTCTAATACAATGGCTATCATCACACATTCCAAAACTACCTCCCCATTTTAAACCTGTCCCAGGGTACCTGTTTTCACAGATGGAGAAAAATCTAGAAAACACCTACTCCTGTTTTCTGCTGGAAAGTAGCTCTTAGAACCTACTGGGCAGCCCAGGTTCCCAAACCACCCTAGGACCATCTCAGAGTGAGATATGTCATAGAAGCATTAAAATCATATACATTAATAAAGTTTATTGTTTTAAAACCTGCTTTATGATTTTCTTTTTAATTTTACTCTCTAACCTTAGAAACAAAAGAAGGTCTACATCTAATACCCAAGGGTAATTTTAATTTTATCATTTTTGTCAAGTCTCACAAGTAGTAATGAATAAAGCAGAGACCTTGTTGACATGAAATTCATCTCTTGCTAATGAAAAGTGCGTAAATTTATTTGGGCGCCCAAGAACATCGACTATAAGAGGGAAAGGTGCCCAGGCAGCAGGGTGCTTAAAAGCATTTGGCCAGAGTTAGAATGTTTTTAAAGCTCCTTGTCTTTTGTTGCTTGCAAATAAGATCTTCAGATTTTCTACATTACCAGAGTTTCTTTCTGGATGTTTTCACCAGGGTAGGGGAAAAGGGTGGAGTGTTTGCAAGAAGGTGGGAGCGGGGAGAGCTATTTTCTCACTCAGCTGAGAATGAGTTGCCTTTTGATCTTTCTCCCAGGCAGAACACAGCCACAGCAGCCACTGGGTAGGTGATTTCTAACAAATTCGTACTTCTGGTTGATCCGCAGGGACTGCTGTACTTACACTGACTTCCAGGACCCTCTCCTGTCTCCCTTCCTGGACTTTCGCCCATCTCATGGCTAATCCTTCCCTGTCCGGCTCTTACTGTAAGAGTATATCCTGCGTGACTCAGTTCTGAGACTCACTCACTCTATGGCTTTAAAGACAGTCAGAACTGATTCCCACTGGATGTCTTCAGCCTTGACCTCCCTGCTGAGCTTGGGTGTTCCTGCCCCTCTGCCCTCCTCATTCCTGCATCTGTACATGCCTAATAGCATCTCAAATGTATTAATACCATGTCCAGAGCAGAACTCCTGACCCTCCAAAGTCGTATGTAATCCCAGTCTTCGTCATCACAGTTAACAGCAGCAGCATTTACCCTCTCGATCAGGTCAAAGATGCAGAGTCGTCCTGGAGTCTGCCTTTTCCTAGCTCCGTAGTGCTGCTGGCTCTGTCCTCTTCTCGCCCACGTTCTGGTACCAGCCTCCATCACTGCTCATCCAGACTATTGCACAATCTCTGAACTGTTCCCTAAACTTGAATTCTTTCCCTCTGACAATCCGTTGTCCACCATATAGCAGTTAATACAATTTTCTTAAAATAAGAATTGGATTATGCTAGTCCCTTCTTTAGACTTTCCAATGGGTTCTCTCAGCAATTAAAATAAAACAGGCTGTTTATGGTGTGACTTGCAAGATTCCCCCTGCCTCTCCCAGGTTATCTCTTTACCCCCTCCCTCTCCTTCCCTCCACAGCCTTCTTTGGTTCCATGCGTGGAGCACAGCAATTTCCTTCCTGCCTTTTTATGCAGGTTGTCCTCTGGGCACACTCTTCCCCAGATCCAAACGTGGCTCCTTCTCATTGGGCAAATCTCAGGTAAAATGTCATCTCTTTGCAGAGGGCTTTCCTGAACACTCTATCCAAAATACTTCCTCACACTCAAGACTCCATCTCATCACCGTGTTTTATTTTCTTTGCAGCAATTATCACTATTCAAAATTATTTATTTGCTTGTTTGCTTGTTTATTATCTCTTTCTACCCATTGGAATGCTGGCTCCCTGAGGTCTGAGATCATATTTGTTTTGTTTTCTTTTGTGTCTCTGAAAGCAAGGACTCAGCAGCATCCTTGTACCAAATTGCTTTCCCCACCATCTTCTGTCCTGGTGTCTCAAAGACCATCATAAGAACTTAGGACTTTGGGTTTCCTTGAGTTCTCAGCATGTACAGTGGGGAAAATTTGCCTTGATCAGCTCAAGTCTTTTGTGAGATGACTTGAAAACAGTAAGAACAAAAGGCAATGTAGAGAGACAGAAAGGGGAGATGAGAGAGAAACAAAACGATCTCAATTTTGCTGAGGTTTGTCTGGACCAAGAGATATCAGGTAACACCAAATAGCCTGTGTTAAAATAACAGAAACTTTGACAAATTAAGACGGAACTGCCTCAGACTGAGTTATAGGGCCTTCTAGGCTCACAACCACCTAACCTTGCAAAATGGTGCTACCCTGGGCAACCGTGCACCGTGGATACAATTTCAGTTTGTGTTAAAGGCACACAAATGCTCATGCGCACAACGGCAACACAGATTTGAGACAAGGAAGACTCTGGGTTTGCCCATAAGAAGTCAACACCAGGAACATTTTCCCACCAAATGGAAAAGGCAACTTACTGGCAATCATAGATTATTTATTTCTGAAAGTACCCAGAACTTGAAAGAGGATTATTGCCCCCAAATGATTCCATTCAGAGACTTGTGTCATTAATAGTATGATAATCAATATCTTTTCATTCTCCAAATCTTAGACGCTTTCCTCTTCTGTCAACACAAAGCTTCTCTGAGTAAGGGGATGTAAAAACTGGAACAGGTGTCACAATGAGAGGGTCTTGGTGGCCCTAGGCTAGAAGCGAGTAAGTGACCAAAGAGCTGCATAGCAGGCCTCTTTGCTTTTGTCATAACCATTGTTATTTTTCATGTTCACTGACTGTTGCCTCTTCCCCTGTATCTACGCATGGATTAATGCATTATCATTATTAATTATTATTTCCCCAGACATTCAGCACCTACCAAGATTTTTCTTTTTGTATATTCCCTGGGCTTGTGTGGGGGGTGTCTGTTTCAATAGCTGCTTCCGTGGTACTGTGACATTATTAATATGACAAAGAGTTGGTCAAACAGAAATTCTATAAGGAGTATCATTGTAATTCAGACACTTAATTCCCACTTAGCAATAGATACAGCCCTTGATGACTCACAGGTCGTGATCCTCATTCTCCTCCATCGCTCACACTTGTTTTTGAGTCTGTGGATAGACGGGCACTTTCTCCTCTCAAGTACTACAGCACTTCATAAGGTCAAAAATTAAAAACTTTTGAAAACGTTCTTAACATCCTTTGGGAAGCGTGAAGATAAAGAACCCCAGAGAAAGAAACCCAGTGCAGAACTCTGTGGAATTCATTAGTATCCAGAGCCAAGGCCACTGTGGATGTTCAACTAAAGTTCAAGAAAATAACCAAGTTATGCCAGAGTTGTGGACTAGTACCCTGCAATAGACCCTTCAGTCACCACTAATATTCCTTCCCCCTCCCCAGTGCACTCTCCCTGTGATTGTTACCTTAGGAGACTAGGAATATTGCAAAATAAACATCTGGAAACCTTGATAGTAAACAGAGAAGACAAATGTCTTGCAAAACTAGCCACAGGTCAGGAAACCCTAATCTTATCAGGGGTCCTGGAGACCACAGTTCCATAGACTGTTCAGATGGGTGTTGTTACTGTGAACACATA